>JAVTVY010050882.1:0-26298 GCA_036873755.1 Hanleya hanleyi
CCCCATATAGGCATTTTCCCGTAATTTAGGATAAAGTCCGTATTCCGTATTTTTTCAGGAAAATTTTTACATACACCCACCCTGGAACTAGGGAGAGATAACTCTATTGACAGGCGAGCCCCGTTAAGCCCGGCGACCTATATACCCCCCATACCCCATATAGGCATTTTCCCGGATTTTTCGATAAAGTCCGTTTTCCGGTTTGTTTTTTTTTCAGGAAAATTTGTACATGCACCCACCCAGTCATCAAATACCCCTTCACCTAGGCTTCACATTGATACCTCATACAACTCCATTGGTCCATTAGGGGCTCTCCTAGCTCTGCATGCGCAGAATGCCGATATTTAAACCCCACACCCAGCCCATCAGATGCTCCTTCACGAATGCTTCGCTTTGATACCTCACTGGACCCCATTGGACCATTAGGGACTCCCCTAGCTCCAAAATGTCTATTTTCATACCCTTCGGCGACCGCGCATGCGCATAATGCCGATATTTCAACCCCACACCCAGCCCATTAGATGCCCCTTCACGAATGCTTCACTTTGATACCTCACTCGACCCAATCGGACCATTTTATCTAGGGACTACTTTTTCTCCGCCAGACCGCATCACCGCGGAGGAATATACATGGAACTATTTTTGACCTGGAAAAATTGGAACTCTCCTGTGCTGGAGGTAGCTTTTTGGTCAATTTGAAATACTCGCTTCTGATTGGACGAGAGCTCTGTGACAGATTTGAAATACTCGCTTCTGATTGGACGAGAGCTCCACACTTGCTCCACAAAAGTAGGTCAATAATAAGGAATTTGCGCTTTCTATACTACTATCGTCAAAGTAAAAACGAGTTCCTTAGATATAACCAGCAATCAATTCAACACAGAACTTTACCGCCCACCTCTGGCATTCCCCAGACCCTGTGCCAGAACAGTTCCAGACAAATATCAACACGAATGCTGATACGGCTCACTTTTGGTTTGAGCCCCCATCGAAATCTTGAAGGATCAAATATTTAATTGTCCGAAGGTCCTACGATTTCCTGTCACTGTTCCGGGTGGTTATGATGTTATATTATGTCATATATAAGGCACCATTATTGTAAAGTCATACACATGCTCCATTGTACAGATTTACTCCACTATGTCCCTGCCCTCAATAGTGAATATATATACATGAAAGATAGACAGATCTGAACATAAAGACGAAACTACTACATGTATCTGCCAAATGGAAACGAAATTTACAAACATGAACAGTAAATAGTTCTACCAGATATGTTAATAAAATAGTTCAATGTGCGACTGTAAAACCAATCGCCCAAATCATTTCATTCTCTGTTATCAAATATCTAGAATATTGTTCTTTTTACATTTTAAATCAATTTAAAGAATTGAATTGATAGAATGATTGTTATTTCAAAGTTTAGTGAAGAATTTCGAATGCTGAAATATTGATGAAAGAGAGCTGTTACCATAATGGACAGAGATATTACAAGGTTGTAATGGCTATGATTATAATCAATTAAATTAGAGAAAAACAAGACATGAAAACCATAATTAACCATATTGGATATTGATATTTACCATACCAATAAGAATTCAGTTTGTATCTATAATGGGGAATGGCACTGAAAATCGTCTAAAAAGGCCTTTTCGTAAAATGACGTCATCATAGCAGCTATCTTTGATTTTTTTTTCTAGCTGAGCTTGACTCACATATATAGTGTGGTAGGTGTCAGTACTCTAACCTTAGGGATAACGAAAATATATAGAAGAGAGGGGGGGGCATTTCCACCTCCCCAACCCCCTCGCCTGTAACTGGGGCATGGTTCCCATGTCATTACCATGAGGAAATCCCCCACCCGCCGAGATGCGGTGCACCCCAAATCGCCATGCCAGATAGGATTAATAAAGTAATTTCTACATTTCGAAAATTTCTCAAACTTCAGTATGTTATTTATTTCACTTTTCGACATGACTTTGATTTCTAAAAGTTCCTTATTAATTTTGAATGAAAACTCTAAAAGTTTAAATTGTAACATACTATATCTCTAACTTCAGGTTTGGGAGAATTTTGAACTGATTTGACTTTGAGGTGAACTAAAAACATTTTTCAAATGTCAAATTCAATTTCAAGTTAAAATTATATCCAAATTTTAAATTCAAATATCTGAAAATAAGTTTTACTTTAAACTTGATCAAATTCAATTAAAACTGAAATTTAAGGTAAAAAATTAAGATTCTAATTCGAAATTAGAGTTAACATTCAAGTTAGAATGATCATAAAAATAATTAAATAAATAGGTTTCAAACTCATTTTTCTAATTTCAAATTTGAATTTTAAACTTAAATCTCGAAATTACAATTTTCAAATTATGGGTGTACAGTTATTGTTACGTGAATGAATATTCATCATGAACTCTGGAGGTCGCCACCAATATATAGTCTGAAGACTTCCCCCTGGTGTAACTCTCTCTCATGTACTTCTATAGACCGGTAGCACAGTAAACCTCTTAGCACAATAACTACTTGTGTTTCTCATGATCTCTTATCATATATCTACGTGATTTACGTCAACTTACGTGAGGTACACGGAACATGGTGGCAGCGGTGTGTTCTGATTGAAAGCTATTTAATCAGTCAAAACTTCGAACTCTTACTGGAATCCAGATTGGATAATGGATATACTCCCATATGGATGCCATACATTCTCAATGTATGAAAGTGCTAAACTGTGACTAAACAAATTAACTCGAACTGTTATTTGTATACAAGAACTGTGGTCTATCCACATCTGTGAACAACTTCTATCGTTGTGGAACAGAACTGCCATGCTCTTATCGAATGATTTGTGCGTCTACTAGTGGATTTACCAAACACGTGTTGGGTGTATAGTGTAAACATTCTACAAATCACTGGCTCCTGATACTGATACCAGTGTTACTGTCTCTCTCACTGTGACCTTCCAGACCTCTTCTGTCAGACACAATTATACTTACTCGCTATGGAGGGACAACAGCCAGCACAACTTCCCAATGCGGTCCCACCGATTCGCTCCGCAACACTTCCTATCGTGTTCTAAATGACGAGACGAGTAAAACGAGACCCCACAACCCTACCGCAAATGTATAGAAGTACGTTTCCCAGGGGGACAAACATTGATCCTATACCCCAGTATGGGCCAATATGGGGCTCGGTGACTTTTTTCAAAAATTTCACCGATTCGCACGGGGACACTTCTTATCATGTTCTAAATGACGAGACGAGTAAAACGAAACCCCACAACCCTACCGCAAATGTATAGAAGTAGGTTTCCCAGGATGGTCCTATACCTCCCATACCCCATATAGGCATTTTCCCGTAATTTAGAATAAAGTCCGTGTTCCGTATTTTTTCAGGAAAATTTTACATACACCCACCCTGGAACTAGGGGGAGATAACTCTATTGACAGGCGAGCCCCGTTAAGCCCGGCGACCTATATACCCCCCCATACCCCATATAGGCATTTTCCCGGATTTTTCGATAAAGTCCGTTTCCCGTTTTTTTTTTTTTTTCAGGAAAAATTTTACATGCACCCACCCAGTCATCAAATACCCCTTCACCTAGGCTTCACATTGATACCTCATACAACTCCATCGGTCCATTAGGGGCTCTCCTAGCTCCAAAACGTCTATTTCCATACCCTTTGGCCGCCGCGCATGCGCAGAATGCCGATATTTAAACCCCACACCCAGCCCATCAGATGCTCCTTCACGAATGCTTCGCTTTGATACCTCACTGGACCCCATTGGACCATTAGGGACTCCCCTAGCTCCAAAATGTCTATTTTCATACCCTTCGGCGACCGCGCATGCGCATAATGCCGATATTTCAACCCCACACCCAGCCCATTAGATGCCCCTTCACGAATGCTTCACTTTGATACCTCACTCGACCCAATCGGACCATTTTATCTAGGGACTACTTTTTCTCCGCCAGACCGCATCACCGCGGAGGAATATACATGGAACTATTTTTGACCTGGAAAAATTGGAACTCTCCTGTGCTGGAGGTAGCTTTTTGGTCAATTTGAAATACTCGCTTCTGATTGGACGAGAGCTCTGTGACAGATTTGAAATACTCGCTTCTGATTGGACGAGAGCTCCACACTTGCTCCACAAAAGTAGGTCAATAATAAGGAATTTGCGCTTTCTATACTACTATCGTCAAAGTAAAAACGAGTTCCTTAGATATAACCAGCAATCAATTCAACACAGAACTTTACCGCCCACCTCTGGCATTCCCCAGACCCTGTGCCAGAACAGTTCCAGACAAATATCAACACGAATGCTGATACGGCTCACTTTTGGTTTGAGCCCCCATCGAAATCTTGAAGGATCAAATATTTAATTGTCCGAAGGTCCTACGATTTCCTGTCACTGTTCCGGGTGGTTATGATGTTATATTATGTCATATATAAGGCACCATTATTGTAAAGTCATACACATGCTCCATTGTACAGATTTACTCCACTATGTCCCTGCCCTCAATAGTGAATATATATACATGAAAGATAGACAGATCTGAACATAAAGACGAAACTACTACATGTATCTGCCAAATGGAAACGAAATTTACAAACATGAACAGTAAATAGTTCTACCAGATATGTTAATAAAATAGTTCAATGTGCGACTGTAAAACCAATCGCCCAAATCATTTCATTCTCTGTTATCAAATATCTAGAATATTGTTCTTTTTACATTTTAAATCAATTTAAAGAATTGAATTGATAGAATGATTGTTATTTCAAAGTTTAGTGAAGAATTTCGAATGCTGAAATATTGATGAAAGAGAGCTGTTACCATAATGGACAGAGATATTACAAGGTTGTAATGGCTATGATTATAATCAATTAAATTAGAGAAAAACAAGACATGAAAACCATAATTAACCATATTGGATATTGATATTTACCATACCAATAAGAATTCAGTTTGTGTCTATAATGGGGAATGGCACTGAAAATCGTCTAAAAAGGCCTTTTCGTAAAATGACGTCATCATAGCAGCTATCTTTGATTTTTTTTTCTAGCTGAGCTTGACTCACATATATAGTGTGGTAGGTGTCAGTACTCTAACCTTAGGGATAACGAAAATATATAGAAGAGAGGGGGGGGCATTTCCACCTCCCCAACCCCCTCGCCTGTAACTGGGGCATGGTTCCCATGTCATTACCATGAGGAAATCCCCCACCCGCCGAGATGCGGTGCACCCCAAATCGCCATGCCAGATAGGATTAATAAAGTAATTTCTACATTTCGAAAATTTCTCAAACTTCAGTATGTTATTTATTTCACTTTTCGACATGACTTTGATTTCTAAAAGTTCCTTATTAATTTTGAATGAAAACTCTAAAAGTTTAAATTGTAACATACTATATCTCTAACTTCAGGTTTGGGAGAATTTTGAACTGATTTGACTTTGAGGTGAACTAAAAACATCTGTACTTCATTCCATATGAAATGTTTTCTTCAGGGGTTTTTTCAAATGTCAAATTCAATTTCAAGTTAAAATTATATCCAAATTTTAAATTCAAATATCTGAAAATAAGTTTTACTTTAAACTTGATCAAATTCAATTAAAACTGAAATTTAAGGTAAAAAATTAAGATTCTAATTCGAAATTAGAGTTAACATTCAAGTTAGAATGATCATAAAAATAATTAAATAAATAGGTTTCAAACTCATTTTTCTAATTTCAAATTTGAATTTTAAACTTAAATCTCGAAATTACAATTTTCAAATTATGGGTGTACAGTTATTGTTACGTGAATGAATATTCATCATGAACTCTGGAGGTCGCCACCAATATATAGTCTGAAGACTTCCCCCTGGTGTAACTCTCTCTCATGTACTTCTATAGACCGGTAGCACAGTAAACCTCTTAGCACAATAACTACTTGTGTTTCTCATGATCTCTTATCATATATCTACGTGATTTACGTCAACTTACGTGAGGTACACGGAACATGGTGGCAGCGGTGTGTTCTGATTGAAAGCTATTTAATCAGTCAAAACTTCGAACTCTTACTGGAATCCAGATTGGATAATGGATATACTCCCATATGGATGCCATACATTCTCAATGTATGAAAGTGCTAAACTGTGACTAAACAAATTAACTCGAACTGTTATTTGTATACAAGAACTGTGGTCTATCCACATCTGTGAACAACTTCTATCGTTGTGGAACAGAACTGCCATGCTCTTATCGAATGATTTGTGCGTCTACTAGTGGATTTACCAAACACGTGTTGGGTGTATAGTGTAAACATTCTACAAATCACTGGCTCCTGATACTGATACCAGTGTTACTGTCTCTCTCACTGTGACCTTCCAGACCTCTTCTGTCAGACACAATTATACTTACTCGCTATGGAGGGACAACAGCCAGCACAACTTCCCAATGCGGTTCAAGGAATTAGACCTCCACAGCAATTAACACTTGATACCAATGTAGCTGAAAGTTGGAAATTGTTCAAGCAAAAATGGGAGAACTATGCCATAATTACTAACCTTGGCAGACAAGCCCTCCCTTATCAGGTTACCCCATTTCTCCACACTATGGGAGATGAAGCTCCTAAAGTATATAACGGTTTCCACTTCAGCTGCAGAAAGAACTGTGCAGGAAATTCTGGACAAGTTTGATGGATTCGCTGTTGGGGAAGTGAACGAAACATACGAGAGATATGTTTTCAACAAGCGTGACCAGACTGATGGTGAAAGCTTTGAGAGTTTTCATGCCGCCATCAGGTCAATGGTAAGGTCATGCAATTACTGTGATCAATGTATAGAGTCTATACTACGTGACAGAATCGTGCTTGGAATCAGAGATTCCACAACTCAGACCACTCTGCTGAAAGAACGCCATCTAACTCTGGAGACATGCTTAGACATTTGTAAGGCTGCGTAAACCGCCAGTACACAATGTCGTGCTCTACTGTGAATAACATATACACCAGCAAACCTAAGAATAAGTATCCGGGCCACAAGAAGAACATCCCCAGCAAGGGTAAGAATGAAAGGGAGTGTCTTTTCTGTGGTCGAGCTCACAAGATGAGGTAAGAAGAATGTCCCGCCTGGGGCAAGACCTGCACTTCCTGCAACAGGGACAACCACTTTGCTAACAAGTGTCCCGACAAGAAGTCCGGTCACAAACGCTCATCTCACAAGAGAGTCAACTATGTGACGGAAAACTCTTCTTCGGACGAAGAGTGGGTAAACTCCGTGAAGACGAGAGATACAAAGGACATAAAATGTCATATGCTGGTGGACGATTCCGATGTCGTTTTCCAAGTTGACACTGGAGCCTCAGTCAACATCCTGCATGTTAGCTATGCGGACGACCTTGAGCCAACCACTAAAAATCTCAAAATGTGGAACAACTCTGAAGTCGCACCTGCCGGCGTCTGTCGGAAAACTATACGCAACCCTAAAAACAGGAAGAAGTACTCTGTTGAATTACTCCCCTAATCGGACTCAAGGCGGCCGAACAAATGGGCCTCATCACAGTCAACGATGATAACGTGGACAGAGTTGCAGCAGTATCTCTCACGGGACAATTTCCAGAAGTCTTTGATGGAAATCTCGGAACACTTCCCAACGTTCATCACCTGAAAGTTGATGAAACTGTTCATCCTGTCGTCATGCCTTCTCGACGCATACCAATCGCTGTCCGTCCCAAACTCAAAGCTGAGTTGGATCGTCAGACCAAAATGGACGTCATTGCTCCGGTAGACGAACCAACGCCCTGGGTCAGCCAGATCTTGATCGCGCGGAAAAAGTCCGGTGACCTGAGGGTATGTATTGACCCCCGTGAACTTAACAAAGCTCTACTCCGCGAACACTACACTCTGCCAATACTCGAGGATAACCTTCATGAACTAGGTCAATCTCGTGTCTTCTCAAAGGCCGTTCTCTCTTCCGAAAGACGGTCTCCACTCTGACCCTGAGAAGGTGAAGGCCGTTTCGGAGATGACTGCACCGAAAAACTTAGAGGAACTCAGACGCTACAAAGGCTTTGTGAACTACCTCGCGAAATTCTTACCCCATCTCACGGACGTTATCAAGCCAGAACCTCAGAACCTCACGAAGAAAGACGTGCCATGGGTGTGGTCGAGTTCACAGCAAAACGCGTTTGAGAAGGTCAAAGAGCTTGTCACAAATGCACCTGTTCTAGCATTCTATGACCCCAACAAAGAACTTACTGTTGAAAATGATGCAAGTGACTACGGTCTTGGGTCGGTCCTACTCCAAGAAGGCAAACCTGTAGCTTTCGCTAGTGGATCGTTGACCGATGCAGAGACCAGGTACGCCCAGATCGAAAAAGATATTTTCGCGGTGAGTTTCGGCCTGGCAAAGTTCCATCGCTACACTTACGGGCGACGATTAACTGTCGTCACAGATCATCAACCACTTGTGTCAATCAAGACTAAGCCTCTGTCCAAAGCGCCGAGAAGACTACAGGCTTTACTGCTGCGGACACATGAATATAACTTTAACCTGATCTACAAACCGGGTAAATCTATTCCCGTCGCGGACACTCTGTCGCGCGACCCACTGGCAGAGAAACCAGTAACTGACTTGGTTCATGTCAGCAATCTCATCCTTTAGTCCGATCAACAGTGGACGACTTAACGAAATACGCGTGGCTACACAGTGTGATGAGACCATGAACTGTCTCAAAACCACCATCATGTCCGGATGGCCGGAATACAAGGAGTCACTACCGCATCTGCTCACCCCATACTACAGCTACCGCGATGAGCTGACACTGCAAGATGGCATCATCCTGCGCGGAGAAAGAGTGGTGATTCCAGCAGCCATGAGTACTCAAATGAAACAGAAAGTGCATGCAGGTCACATGGGCATCAACTCATGCCAACGCCGAGCTCGCGAACTGATCTTTTGGCCTGGCGTGTCTAATGACATTCGACAAAACGTCGAATCCTGTGACATTTGCGTCTCACACAGCGACAAACAGGCTCCTGAACCTCTCTACCTGCATAAGGTTCTCACTCGCCCCTGGGAAAAAGTAGGCCCAGATATGTTCTCCATAGAGGGAAGAAACTATTTTGTAACGGTGGACTATCACAGCAATTTCTTCGAAATTGATTTCCTTCCGGAAACAACTGCTGAGACCGTCGTAACCAAAATGAAACACCACTTCGCGAGACACGGCATTCCTGACACAGTGATCAGTGATGGAGGTCCTCAATATACCTCAGATAAGTTCAAATAGTTCAGTCAGAAGTGGGGTTTCAAACATGAAACATCTAGCCCTGGTAACAGCAAGGCAAATGGAGCTGCAAAAGCTGCGGTCAAGATCGCGAAGAAACTCTTGAGGAAATCAAAGACCGCAAGTGAAGATCCGTACTTAGGTCTGTTCAATCTCCGTAATACGCCAACTGAAGGGCTGCAAACCAGCCCAGTACAGAGACCCATGTGTCGAAGGACAACGACTCAACTGCCAACAACATCTGCCAGACTTGGGCCATCCAGCCAAAACGTCGACTCTGAGGTAAAACGGATGGAGGACAAAGGCGCAACAGTCGCTCAACGCCACAGTAATAGGCGAGTTCTAAAACCTCTTATACCTGGCGATGTAGTAAGAATTCAACCGATTCAATCTGGCAAGCGCATATGGCAACAAGCTACAGTCAGCAAAAAGCTGAAGAGCAGATCATACGAGGTAACGACCGACGACGGTAGGACTTACAGAAGGAACCGCCAATTTATCCGTGCCTCTGTGAGATCACGGGATACACCACAAGATCCACCTTCAATTCCCAAATCTCCATCTAGGCATCTAAATGTGTCGCCCAGCCCTTCACGCGTCACTACGCCAGCGACACGCCCTGCAGAACGACTGGACACTCCACCACCTACCACACCGAAGCGGAACTCTCCCTATCAGACGAGATCGGGTCGAGTCGTGAGGACAGTAGAAAAAACTAAATCTGTGACTTTCGCGGAACATTCACTGAACATTTCGTAAAATTGCCAACTTGGTTTAATACATAGCTAGTGTGCTCTAGTCAATGACAATGATCACCCCAATATAATCATAATCACAGTTTATTCTTAACATATTCCCTACTAGTGTAATAGATCTCCTGTTTCCAAGGCAAAATGATAATACACGTCTTAACATGCTTGGTTTCTCAAACGGACAATTGATATGAACAATCCCGTGAAGGAACCTTTCAAGAGCTATGATTTTCGACATACTATAACGCTGAACAAAGACTATACAGTGACTTCTCGTGTTCACCCTGCAGCCGTGGCAATATACATATTCTCCTCCATATGTGCAAATCTAATATGCATGATCGTTCACTTTCCATAAGGGGGGGGATGTCACGTGAATGAATATTCTTCATGAACTCTGGAGGTCGCCACCAATATATAGCCTGGGGGTTTTCCCCTGGTGTCACTCTCTCTCATGTACTTCTATAGACCGGTAGCACAGTAAACCTCTTAGCACAATAACACCTTGTGTTTCATATGATCTCTTATCATATATCTACGTGGTTTACCTCAACTTACGTGAGGTACACGGAACATTTATCTCCACTGGGCATGGCATTTGCTAGTGGACATCACTGGTGACTGAATGCGTGTCTGGACGGTAATCTCTTTTCTACTGGACTTGACTGGACAGTAGTAGTTCGCTACTGGACTTGACTGGGCGGTAAATATAGTAGGACCCTCACGCGGACGTCGGCGAAATCAACATTCTTGGCAATGTTGAATGGCTTGATTTTACAACTACGAAAATGTTTATTTTGTAACAAATTCCCGATCATAATTACACGAAACTTCAGATATAAAAACGCATTAAAGAAGCTTTCCATATATATGGATTTTATACAGGTTTTTCCTGCCATAGTGCTAAATTTGACGAAAGATGTGCACCGTTTCGAGTGCCGCTTTCACTGCGAAACGTTGTTGATCGCACTCTAGGTCACGTGGTCTACGTTTTGCTTCGTCATGCGTTTTCTCGGACATCTCCGATGAGGACGAAAGCCGCACAACGAAAGCATTTACGTGTCTGCAGTTATTTTGGTCTCTGTAAAATTATTCATAAATTGAAATCCTTTCAAAAATGACATGCCAGCTAGGCTATATGTTTTCTGCTTTTATGTCTTTGTCACGGATGATTATTCCCGGCATGCATTCCCCCATGGAGGCCTAAAACGGAAACCACGATATTTTTGTTCAAGGATATGGGTTGTTGTTGTTGTTTTGCTTGGTTTTCCTTAAATTTTGCTATGTTTTGTTCCATATGCATGTCTACGCAATATCTATAGAGCTTGGTTCGCAAGCGGCCGCGCCCCGCTCGCTATTAATAGTTTAACCCTACCAGACATGGTGGGGGGGGGGGGCATTATGGCCCCCCCTACCAAACTTTCTGCGCTATCTTCGGAACGACGAAAAATGGAGTGCTGAAACTCCGGGACTTTATAGTTTATCATATTGGGGTCATTTTGAGCCCATTTGCATAAAGGATCATGGGTAAATTCAAGATGGCGACCACATGGGGTACCAGAAAAGTGATGTTTTTGTCATATTTCTTCAAAATTTCTGCTTCTCCGCGATGAAAAATGGGCAAAAACTATTTTATTTCACATCACATTAATATTTACTAATTTATCATGCAGTTTTTGCGGAGAAATTGCATAAATAAAAAAATCGGAAAATCCGACCGAAAAATCGACCAAAAAGGTACGTTTTTGAAAATGACGTCACTGTGACGTCATCAAAGCGGCCATCTTGGATTTTTTTACATTTTCTGGTAGAGCTTTACCCAAGGGTATAGTGTGGTAAGTTTCAGCCCCCTAGCTCGAGGTATAAAAAAAATAATTAGGGGGGGCCATTTGCAGCCCCCCAGGCCTGGACAGATCCCAGAAAGCCCAGGCCATATAGGGTTAAAAACACGTGCTGTGTTAAACAGATAAGAAAGAATCGGTTTGAACGAACCACTGTCCCAATACACCTACCGAAGTTATCGGCACAACTTCATTATTAAAGAATTAACTTGAAGGTGGTGCAAATGACGGATTGAGAAATGCTGACCGCTTCTGTTTTGTACAGTTCCCGACATTACGTTAACAGTACCATTTACTGCAAATTGTATGTATATATATCTTGAACACATTTCTAAGTGCATAAATGATAACTCGAGTTTTGTGACTTCCACTCAAGTTGGATGAATTCAACTTGAGTAGAATTAACTTCACTCAAATTTAGTGAGTTATCAACTCAAACTTGGGTGAATTTCACTCAAATTTGAGTGAAAATTTCAATCACATTTGAATGAATTTCACTCAGTTTGAGTGATATGAATTTCCACCCTTATTTGAGTGAACATTTCACTCAAGATTTTTAGAGAGTACATTAAGGCGGTGTCGAACAATGACGGTTGTTCGGCATGGAGCTATGTCAGTGAAGAGGTGTTTACCTCGGTCCATGTGGTCATATAATGCATCATCGTAGCATAGGAACTCTTGCTTCTGATAACACTAATTATCCCCAAGCCTTATACGAAAGCTTTTGACGGCTTGCTCGCATTCCGTTTTTCCTTCACTGACGGACGACACGTGTTTTTTCAGACGGCTCAAACATAAATTACATAAACACGCCGAGCTGATGTTAACATATATCGGGGCTGTCAGAAAGCATGGAACCTCCTGCATGGAACCTCCTGCAGCAAATGTTTCTGGGGAAAAAACGCGTCCACTTTAAGTAATACCTACTTTTCCAAATTGACTTAGAAATTGATTCGGAAATTGAATTCATGAAACGAGTGCTCTTCTTTTTTTTGTCACCCTTTAAACACATACATCGTCGCACATCTTTTTGTATCCTCTCCAATTTTGCGCGAAGAAAATTTGTGTCATTCTCGAACGCATAATTTCACACAGGGCGAAATCACAAAGTTTACTAACATATAACAGGAAGAATGAAAATTCTTTAAATTGTAACACGAAAAAAGTTTTAATAGGGCTACAGCCCATTTGGGGGATGCGAAAGACAAAAGAAAACAAAAATCCTTGATTTATTAAATAATTCCTCTTTACAACAACAACGACAACAACGCCACGTCAAAACCACAGGCCCTCAAAACAAGAGTTTTGGGGGGTGTGGGCGATGGTATTAGGTGAAATGCTTCATATAAACATAAATCAAGGTGTGAAACGCACTTTGGGTGAAACGAGAAATAAACGGTTTAACTCCAAACAAAATACATCAGCATATGCTACAAGTGTCACTATATATATTCCCGTCGTCAATTAGTAAATTTGTTCAATTTTATACCTTTGCCGGGCGATTCAAAATCCAACGTCACTGTCCTTTCATCCCGGCTCACCGAGATGACATTTTCATGACATCAGATTGTATATCCCCTGTTGTCATATATACCCTGTGATGTCAAAGTGGGGTTAATTGCGGCGCGCAGCTTTTTTGCGCATGGTTCTCGCCCAATCAACAGCCTCCGTTACTAAATGAAGCGAACTTGTTGTGACTACCGAATGAGGTCGATGATATCCGAAAAACTCAGCGTAACTTCGGCGAGCCAAACAACATAGTCGTTGTATATCGACGAGAAAGAACAGCGGCAAATCTTTATGTTACAACGGGCGTCCTGTTGAAAACATCGGACTGGTATTTGTGATCTGTCCGTTAACTTCCATCATGAATTTGAATGTGATTTACTGCCACAAATTTTGGACCTGGCGATTGCGACAGACAAAAACTACAGGAGGGACATAATTCATTTGTATTCTGAAGCCTCGAATTACTGTTAGACTAGAAAGAGAACCGTGATTTGCTAATTAAACACGGGACATCCACGGCGGTTATTATCGCCGACGAGGCTCATGTGGTGATTCGATGGTAAGTTTATCAACAGGTAAATTATAATAATAAAATAATAATAATAAATTTTAAATATAATACTGAAAATTTCTCATTGTCATTTTTTAATTCAAAGTCAATGTATTTGATAAACATTTTTAAGTTTGAGCAAACTTAAATAATTTAGTTTGATAAAAAATGGCGTTTGAAAAAAACTGAATCAATTATTAAATCAAATCACAGTTGCACACTTGCTAAACTGAACTCCGTTATTTTCAGACAAAATCTTAATATTATTTATGGTTATAACCAGGGAAACACATTTAACTGCAGATATCTTATTATTTGATATTTAGCACTGTGAGGAAATTAGGCCATGCACTAAATTTGATGCATATTTCTCGATCACCTCCTTCACTGATTGTTTTTATTACTTGTTGCACATGAATACATAATAATATATACCTCGCTGAAGTTCAGATGAGTAATTTTGGCTGAATAAGTTTTCAATATTATATTTTGTGTTGACTTTGATTTGTGTTGTGTTACCCTCCCTCACTGAGTTCAAAAGACCGGCGATATGAAACACATATAGCATTCTATACATATGGCTATAATACAATTTTCTGAAAGACGCACGTTGATTGCCTGGTCACATCTACCACATGCTTGATCCATTTTCCAGGGTCATTATCAATTAATGCTTACAATGACTCTCAGCGTGAATCAGAATGCTCGCTCGTCAAATTTTGTTTACAATATGACCGCCCGTCTCCACGCGGTGATCAGCTGTGATGACGTAGTCAGCCGGAAAATATAACACGCTTTCTCAATGGCTTAGCGGAAAGACGCAGTGCGGCTGCGCGCCAGGCATATGTATAGGGGTGAAGTCAGGGTCTGTTCACCGACCGTTTGGAGGTTACAAACTCTGACGTTGGGAGAATGCGAGATGGTGGCGAGTTTCCTTCTCAATTCTGATTGGTCAGTCCCGACACGCCTCCGGCAAACCTGATATGGAATGCCCATTCAACTATGACAGACTCAGCAGAGAGGTCACACGGTCGATACTTCATGTAGGAACTATTGTCTGGGTCTTTGTGTCTCTGAAAAGGCACAGGTCTAGACGCATTGTTGTCCCCAGAATTGTGAAGGAAGCCCGCCATCATCTCGGTGAGCCGCGATGAACGGACAGTGACGCTGGATTTTGAATCGCCCGGCAAAGGTATAAAATTGCACAAATTTACTAATTTGACGACGGGAATATATAGAGTGACACATTTGGAATATGCTGATGTATATTGTTAGGAGGAAACCGTTTATTTCTCGTTTCACCCAATTCAAAGCCATGTACTCGGAAGTTCCGTGGTCATACCCATGCATGTAGTTTTATGTTTAGTTTGCTATTCTATATGACATCTGTTTACCGATCCATAAGAATTCTACAGAAGATCCAGCATTTTCAGTAAATCATGCCTCGAAATGTTCGTGACGGAATCACCTGAAACGGACATGAATTTGACAAGTCGATTTTTTTTGATTTTTTTTGCTGCTCTCTGTTCTCTGTTTCAATCTGATTATTCTTATAAGACATCTCTTACTAACATACAGTACCCAAGGATGATACGATTTTTTTTCCTCGTGAGAAAAACCCGATTGGATCACAGGGGTTAAATCTAGTCCGTGACGGAATCACCAAAAAATCGTGATGGAATCACGAGTGCGCTTTTCAAATGTTTTCGGTAAAAGAGCTTTATTAATTAATTATACATTTTCTAAAAAAAAATATTCCTAGGGTGAATTTATCACTTCTACTTATCAAATTAAAACTCTGAACTGTTATATTTACCAAGATGTAATGTTCCTCTCACAGGCATATATTTTCTACAGATGTTTCAAAATAGTATAGTTTTCAGTAAAATGCAACTTTTCTTCTTTGACAATTTCGAATTTTCTGAGTTCTCCAGGTTAAAAAATTGCGGGAAAAATATTTCCCGATTAAAACACATCATCTCTGTTATTATTGACGTGTTCCCGGAGATCATAGGAAGCGAATAGAAAAAAACAGCATGCTATTATATGGCCTACGAAAGAATGTGGGGTGAATTTTATGCGAAAAAGGGCTGTTTTTAGCGATGTCCGCTTTTTCGTGGAATTCATGATGGAGTTATGTATAGAGACCCTATATTTCGACAATTCACCGTAATACTACCCCCCTCCCCTCCAAAAAAAAATCTTGTTTTGGGGGCCTGTGGTCAAAACTAACGGTTGTAACAGCAACGTTTTTTTCGGAATGAAATGCTCACGCATATTCACATTTGAAAAAGTAAATATTTCAATATTTATTATAGGTTGATAATGACTTTTAGGCTGGTAAGATCTAGATTTTGTGAAATGATGTTTTTGATGTTTTATCGCCAGGGCAATAACTCGTTCGTTTAAACATTTTCAAACATGGCGGCCGAATGATGTCAGCCCAAATTTGTTTCAAATAATGAATAATGAAAAGTGAGACCCCGCCCGCATCACTTTAGAAAAACAGTCTGACAGGAAACAAGCCCAATCACCTGTCATCAGCCTGTGATGATTTGTATCTCAGCCACACTTTCATTGTAGCTGGTAATGTGGACATCCTGAATGATATGCCCAGATAGCACCGGCTTGAGCGGCATTATAGTTCGTCCATTTTAATTAGTCGTCTACTTTGAATCTTATCAAGAATCAGTAGTTAACTCCGCATAAATTTTCTTTTTTTTGCATCGTACAGAACAAACTGAACTCTACAAAATTACCACTATTACTCCGTGATATTGATAATATATCACGTTTGAAATAACTTCGTAATTCTCTTCATATAAAACTTCGTAATTCTCTTCATATAAAACTCCAGTACAGTTGTTTCGTGTACTGGGTCTCAATTACATAGGGAGACGCCATAATATATTCGTGTTTACTAGCACAAAGGTCAACAATGCCGTTTACGGTAATAGAGGTGTGAGCGGTTTATCATTCGCCAATTTCACTGTGCATGGCATATAAGCGCACTTTCACGGACCGCCTGCTATTACTTTATATGGCATTGATGACATTCGTGCCAGTGAGTATATGAATACATTATGACGTCTCTCTGTGTAATTGAGGCCCGGTACATGAAATAGCTGTATTGAAGTTTTATATGGAGAGAATTGCAAAGTTATTTCAAGCGTGATATGTTATCGATATCACGGAGAAATGGCAGTCATTTTGTAGAGTTCAGTGTGTTCTACATGCTGTAAAAAAGAAAGTTTATGCAAAGTTAACTATTGATTTTTGACAAGCTCCAAAACCGGCAGACTTTAGATATAAATATCTGATCCCAATGATATAATAAGCTTATATAGTCATCCAAAGTGTGACCGTTAGATATACCGGAGCCCGTTACTTCTCAAATCAAATGGATGTCCTGTTCTAATTGCCTTTATGTAGACCGTGGCCAACTACTACGGCAATCGTAAGATGTACGAACCTGTGGAGAAAAAGATCATTCACTGGGCAGGAGGTCTGCACTCTCCTCCGCCAGACTTTCCGAAATGTGGCTTTGATGGCTCGCTCTGTCCGCCAGATCATGGTAAGTAATAAGCATTCATAAGTATTTAATTCGTGCAATTTTTTTTTTGTCATGTAGAAAGTGATCGCATAAACAGTATTTAGGTCATTTTTTCTGAATCACACCATCTTGATATAGCACAGAATCAGCACTAAAATCTGTGCTATACTAAGATAGTGTAATTCAAAATAACGAAAATACTGTTATGCGATCACTTTCTAAATGACAAAAAATATCTTCATATATTCAGCTATGATAGCTGTGTCATTACGGTCATCAGAGGGGTACTGTATGATCGAGTTCAAGACGACCGGCCGGTCTGCTACCTCCTATTTTCGTGGGAGGCCCACGACACAAAACAAAACAAAAACGAGACAAGAGAAAGAAAAAAACGATCGAGTCAGTTGAAGAAACATATCTGTATTTAATGCAGATTTTACTTTGCAATACTGAAGCACGAGGAAAACAAGAAAAAAAACATTCACATTCATAAGGGGGTGTTTATTCGGCTCCCTAACAAGTAGAAAAAACCTGTGTACATTATTGCAGAATCTTTAAAACAGGGCTACCACCGAGCGCTTTCAGTGAAGTTTCTCGAATTTGCGATCGCATGACAATAGCAAAATACGGGCTAGGGGTCGTAAGAACCCATGTACTGTTAGATGCTCATGTTCATTTGAACAGTCACAATCAAAGCTTGACAGATACATCATATTCTAGATAACGACTTCACAACGAAAATTATATGGGTTAAGAATATTGATCAGATACCGATTTGATATTTTTGGAACTATTGACGCTTCTCTCTTGCCTTAGTATGCACTCTAGGAATTTATTTCCTCTTAAATTTGGTGCTAATGCTGTTATATGAATTAGGTTTTTGGATTATGGACGCGGAAATTCTTTAGCCCTCCCTGGCTTGTTGGGCGGGTGGGGGGCATCCGCCCCCCCGCCCCCCTCCCCCTCCACTAACTTTCTGCGTTATCTCCAGAACGACAAAAAATAGAGAGCTGAACCCCTGTGACTATAGTTTATCTTATTGGTGTCATTTTTAGCCTATTTGCATAACGCCCCGAGCAGAGGATCATGAGTAAATTCAAGATGGCGGCCACGTGGAGTACCAGAAAAGTTATGTTTTTTAGCCCACCATCACCAGATGGTGGGCTGTTCAAATCGTTTTTCGTCCGTGGTCCGTCGTCCGTCCGTAAACAATTCTTGTTATCGCGATTTCTCAGGAACTACTGCATGGATCTTTCCCAATTTCGGTACACAGGTTCCCCTTGGGGTCTAGTTGTGCAAGATACCTTTTCTGGTCCGATTCGAAAATCCAATATGGCCACCAGGCAGCCATCTTGGATTTCCCCAAGGAACCTTAGTAGTGTATAGAGAGCACTTAAAGTTAACTTTCACCCGGATGTAACTATGACGTCACAACTGTATGGTTTTGTAACGAGGCTTTTGATTGGTTGAATTGTAAGTGTGAGGTTGAATTTGATTGGTTGAGGTGTCGTCCCTGTTGTAAAGCAAGATGGTGGGTGTCGGCCCTGTTGTAAAGCAAGATGGCGGCGTGGTTCGGGCATGTTCGGGCATGTTCGGGCAAAAAAAAAGTTCCGGCAAAAAAAAAAAAAAAAAATGTATTCATGCGCGGTGATGCGGTTTGGCCGTGGTTTTGGCGGTGATTCGGTCTCGGGAAAAAGCTTCCGCGGAGAAAAAGTAGTCCCTAGATAAAATGGTCCGATGGGGTCGAGTGAGGTATCAAAGTGAAGGTTAGGTGAAGGAGCATCTAATGGGCTGGGTGTGGGGTTGAAATATCGTCATTCTGCGCATGCGCGGCGGCCGAAGGGTATGAAAATAGCCTTTTTGGAGCTAGGGGAGCCCCTAAGGGTCCGATGGGGTCGAGTGAGGTATCAAATTGAAGGTTAGGTGAAGGGGCATCTGATGGGCTGGGCGCGGGGTTGAACTATCGGCATTCTGCGCATGCGCGGAGGCCAAAGGGTATGAAAATAGCCTTTTTGGAGCTAGGAGATTGACTACTGGTCCAGTGGGGTCGAGTGAGGTATCGATGTGAAGCATTCGTGAAGGGGCATCTGATGGGCTGGGTGTGGGGTTGAAATATCGGCATTCTGCGCATGCGCGGTGGCCCAAGGGTATGGAAATAGCGGTTTTGGAGCTAGGGGAGTCCCTAATGGGCCAATGGAGTCGTATGAGGTATCAAAGTGAAGCATTCGTGAAGGGGCATCTGATGGACTGGGTGTGGGGTTGAACTATCGGCATTCTGCGCATGCGTGGTGGCCCAAGGGTATGGAAATAGCCGTGTTGGAGCTAGGGGAGCCCGTAATGGACCAATGGGGTCGAGTGAGGTATCAAAGTGAAGCATTCGTGAAGGGGCATCTGATGGGCTGGATATGGGGTTGAACTATCGGCATTCTGCGCATGCGCGGTGGCCCAAGGGTATGGAAATAGCCGTGTTGGGAGCTAGGGCAGCCCCTAATGGACCAATGGGGTCGAGTGAGGTATCAAAGTGAAGCTTATGTGAAGGGGCATCTGATGGGCTGGGTGTGGGGTTGAACTATCGGCATTCTGCGCATGCGCGGTGGCCCAAGTGTATGAAAATAGCCGTGTTGGGATGTAGGGGAGCCCCTAATGCACCAATGGGGTCGAGTGAGGTATCTAAGTGAAGCATTCGTGAAGGGGCATCTGATGGGTTGGGTGTGCGGTAGGAATATCATTCTGCGCATGCGCAGATGCAATACGGAGGTCTCGTCCAATCAGAAGCGAGTATTTCAAATCCGTCCCAGAGCTCTCGTCCAATCAGAAGCGAGTATTTTGACCCGGTGCATTATGGGACATATCCAAGATGGCGGCACGTATGTTCAAGATGGCGGCACATCCGGTGTCGAAAACTGGCCATTTTGTCGGATGTGGTCACTCAGTGTCGAAAACTGGACCCTGTATGACGTCACTTCCGGGTTTTTCACTAAAAACTACATCCAAACATAGAAGAGTTCCTAATGTTTCCTCTTAGACGTCCGTATGTTCAATCGCCGGTGGGTTTTCCCGCCCCGCCCCAGCGCCCCGCAGCGCGAGCGCGCGCGCGAGTTCTCCGGAAGTGCGCGTCATCCCCGGCAGTGCGCGCGCGGACGCGGGTCAAAAGGTCAAAGGGTCACCTCCAGGTCAGACGGTCCAATGTCCAATGAGACAATGTTGCGAGGTGTGAGTGAGTGCAAGAATGTATTCATCCGCGGTGATGCAGTCATGTCTGGCGGTGATTCGGTCTCGGGAAAAAGCTTCCTTGCCCAATGCCTACGGACTTTACCGAAGATACACGGACTTTAACGAAAAGACACGGACGTACACGAAAAGACGCGAAGGTGAACGCCATTGTGGGAAACCTCCCACAGACAGGTCAGTACATGCATTTCTATGTTGTTCACGCATAATAAAAGGATTGATCTGTAATCTGTGTTGTTGTTGTTGCTCCCTTTTTTGGACTAACCCATCAGAATAGTACGTATCACGGACTATACCCGTAGAGCTACATCTGGTCTATAAAACACGTCCCTCTGGATCCCACACCTTCATTTCTACAGAGCCATGGCGGAGACCCAGCCCCATGCGACTCGCATTTTACAGTATGCCACCGTGGTGAATTCATTCACGGGTTACCGAGCAGTGGTCCGGTCCATGTTTGCAGATGGCGACGACAACGAGGGACGACGCCAGATCCTGAACGAGTTCACAGAAGCGGTCCTCCACAGAGTGCACTCGATGGAGAGGCGTGCCATCACTCACCACTACTGGACTATGACAGCCATCCTTGATGCTCGGGCTATGGACCACGAGCGCTCACGCCGCAACCAGCACCGGCTGGTTGGCCTCATACTAGTCTGTGCCCTATTCACCCTGGCGCTGTGGTATTGACACTATAAATACCAGGGTCAGACAGAGTGTGTGTCATTCACCGTTCGACATTTGGACCAAGCATGTCATCCGTCCTACGAGCCATCCTCCCCCTTACACCTTACCAGGTGGGATTATACGTTTATGAAGATTATGTGACTCTGGTGGAAGATAGTGGCGGGGATTGGAGGGCGTCCCCTGAGACTTTATCGAATACGGTGACACTACAGCGTGATGGGTGGACTAAGTTTAAACGGGTGTTGAGCGGAGAGTTAGACGGACACCTGATCCACCTGGACAAGGCCAACTACGTATACCATACTGCGCTCTACCCACGGGTGGGACGCTACCAAGAGCCGGCTCGAAGTTTCCTCCTAACTCCCTCTCTGTGGTCAGCCTTGGAGAAAATAGGCCCTCTGGTGGACCAGTTATTTATACCCGACGATCGATCACCCCACCAATTGGCATGGGCTCATGCTATCGAACACGCACTAGATGAACCTAATGAAAAAAAAGCGGATGGAGAAAATACTATATGTATAGAATGCGCAGAGGCTGGAATGACAGTGTCACCTGATGAAGCCACCCACACACACATGACGGGCCAGAACGATGAAGAAGAAGACAAAATCCGTGATGAAGCCGCGGGGCCAATGGCTGAACCCCATGAACAACTACATGAACCCGACGACGATGCCATTGATTACCCCGCTAGACTCAGTCAGCCCAATGACATGACCACCTGATCCTTTGATCTCATGGGGTTCTCCCTATAAATACGAGAGACAGTGAAATCTGGTACCATTCACGTACTGACCATGACGGAGCATATAGTACTGGCGTATTTCAGCTTGACCCCCGAGGTTTTCCTGCACGTGTATGCGGATAAGGTCGATATCATGGAGGAGGTGGTGGGAGACACGGACCCTACACAACCGTGCCCGGCTCACATTCGTCTGTCACGGGAGGGCTGGACCAAATTCAAACGGGTGTTGTCTGGTGAACTGGACGGCGACCTCATCCACTTGTGTCACGATGTGTACATCCGACGCGGCCCTTTCTTTGCTCAATTGGCTCGGCTAGATGGAGGTACAGTGCATTTTACCCTCCACCCTGATCTATGGTCTGCATTGGAAGATGCCGTGGTGGATGTGGATGAAGTGCTTATCAAGCGGTCATCAGACGAGTTGGACTGGTCATTGACCATGGCCACTGTGGAAGTCCACGAAGAAAATCAGAAAGAAACTCCGGCCCAAGATATACCGTTATAAATAAACGATAGAGCCAGGGTCCATCATCATTTTGTCACCATGAAGCGCTGGGAGAAGGTGTTGGATAACTTATACTACAGTCCCGACAGTCCGGCAGCCTATAGTGCATTGTCGGCTCTCTATCGAGCGGCCAAACCCCAGGGGTACAACGTGCCCAAGTCCGAGATTGGTTAAGAAGACAAGACACCTATACCTTACATCGATCTGTCCGTCGCCATTTTCTACGGAACCGGGTCATCGTGGGAGGAATAGATGCCCAGTGGCAAGCGGATTTGGTGGATATGAGCGCCTTTGCCAAACACAACGATGAGAATCGGTATATCTTGACGTGCATCGATATCCTATCCAAGTATGCGTGGGTGGTACCCATCCGGACGAAAACGGGGGCAAATCTCATAGCGGCGTTCAAAGACATCTTCAAGACCGGGCGCAAACCTTTGTATTTGCAAACCGACGAAGGCACGGAATTCCTCAACAGACCGTTCCAAGCCTTTCTCAAGAAACAGAAGGTGTTTTTCTTCCATACGTACAACGAGACCAAGGCTTCCGTGGTGGAGAGGTTCAACAGGACATTCAAAGGCCGCATGTATAAATATTTCACCTATAAGAATACAAGGCGGTACATCGATGTTCTCCCGAAACTGGTGAAGGGTTACAATCGAGCCTATCATCGAAGTATAGAGAGAGCCCCATTACCGTGACCCAACGCAATGAAGCCCAAGTCCGGCGTGTCTTGTACCCCAGGCCATCGCAGCGAACGACGAAGGCGGTGTACAAGGTCGGGGACCCTGTACGGATCAGTAAAGTCAAGGGCAAGTTCGAGAAAAGTTACTTGCCCAACTGGAGCGATGAGCACTTCCTGATTAAACGGCGCCTACCCCGACAGCGGCGAGTCTATGAACTGGAAGATCTCCAAGGGGAAACGTTGCTGGGGACGTTTTACGACACGGAATTACAGCCTGTTGTAAAAACACAGCAAGACTACTACACGGTGGAGCAGATTTTGAAAACGGAACGTCGACGTGGCAAACTGTTTCATTTCGTAAAATGGCAAGGCTGGCCCAGTTCCTTCAATTCCTGGGTCGCTGCCAACCAGGTGAAACGACTATAAAACCAGACACCACTGCCGTCCTCCTTCATTCCACATCCGACCCCAGTGCTATGGACCAACAGCAGCTGCCTCTGAAGACAGCGTCTCGCAAAACGCGCAAAGCGCAAGTGGTCTTTGGGGTGCTATTGCTAACCCTGCTGAGTGTGTTGTACGGAGGTGTGTTTTACGACGTAGCCTATGTCAGCACGTTACTTAACCAACTGAGAACACCAGGCACCAGCGAAACCGGTCTACAGAGAGCACCAGTCGTATCGAGCCCAGTCACCACCACCACCACCACACCCGCGTACAAGCCACGTCGAGCTCTACACTTACACCAAGTACACCTACTACGTCTCAAGACCCACCGGATTTCATCCCTCACAGTGAACCGACAACGACGACGACCACCCACGTTGTACCCACCCCCAGCACCATCTCTGAACGTGAACAGACAACGACGACCGACGTTGTACCCACCACCACTCCAGTTCACTCGTACGAAATTTACAAGAGCGGGTTACCACGACAACGGATAGACCTCAAACCATGGACCCTCGGTGGCAACATCCCTTCACCTGCGTCATCGCAGGACCGACGGGCTCCAGCAAAACGCACTTCGTCAGGAAGCTCCTTCAACACGCCGACAGCATGATCACTCCACCCATTGCCCGAGTCGTGTGGTGTTACGGAGAATGGCAGGAAGCGTATGCAGCAATGCCTCACATCACGTTCGTGGAAGGCCTACCCAACCTGGCCGATTTGGAACCCGACACCTTGGTGGTTCTGGATGATCTCATGGCGGAGACGGATGCACGGGTGACCCAACTCTTTACCAAAGGCAGCCATCATCGACGGCTCAGCATCATCTACATTGTGCAGAATCTGTTCAGTAAAAACAAAGAACATCGGAATATCAGCTTAAATGCCCACTACCTGGTGGTCTTCAAAACCCGAGAGATACCACTCAACTGCTGCACCTGGCGAGACAGATGTATCCCGGCCGCACACCGTTTGCGTTGGAAGCCTTCAAAGATGCCACAACCCTCAGCACGGGTATATGCTCTTCGACCTCAAGCAAGCCACCCCCGACCACCTTCGACTACGGACCGGCATCTTTCCCGGAGAGACCCACCACGTGTACATGCAAAAATAATGTAAACACACCCACAGTGGCGCCTCCAGCTGGGGTTTGTGTGTGTTTGATGATGGGAATAATAAAAAGAATGAATACCACAGCAGGGTTGACTTTGTCTGTGAGGTGGATAAAAAGGGCAGCGTTGTGGGTTCTAGCATTAGTTGTACAGGATGTCTGCGCGAGTACGGAAGCACGCTCCCCCGCTCCGTGTATTGAAGACGGCCCCACCCGAGTTAGTCCGAACCATTGTACGCGGTGCGGACCCTGACCTTGTACGCTGTCTGTGCGAGATCGGGTACAACCTGTTAAAAGGCAACGTACCACTGACTCCGGCTCAGAAGACCAAGTTGGCCAAGCATAAGACAGGTCTCCGAACCCTAGTCCACAAGCGGGTCCCCCAAACACAAAAGAAAAAGGTGTTACAGAAAGGCGGCTTTCTCGGGGCCATCTTAGCACCGTTGGCCGCTTCCGTGTTGGGTCCAGTATTGGGTGGACTCTTCGGCCGCATACGAACTAATATCGAAAATAGTCCTCGTCCGAACCACAGCTCCCAGAAACCCTCCAATCACCCCACTTCTGTCCCACCTACGGTGGTGAAGGACCATAAATTTTCGATGGAGAGATGCAACAGATCTATGTAGAGACCGGGGTTAAGCGACAAGTGAGAAAGTACAACGGTACAATGAGACGCCAGCCTAACGGTACATGACGTTCATGGACCAATACAAAACCCTGTCTACCCCAGCAACAGCACCACCACCACCACCACCACCACCACCACGTGACAGACCGCTGACCTCAGCACCGCTCCAACAGCCGGGTGAGGTAGCCCCCACAGCCCCACAGTGGGTGGAAGACGAAGTGCTGAAGAGTGTACCTGCCCCGTTCAAGAAACAAGCTGGCCTGGTATTACAACGGATGAAACAGAATCCTAACATGACTTGGAATGATAAAGGCGAACTCCTGGTACAGAATCAGGTGGTCCCCGGCACCCACATGACGGATTTAGTGAATGATCTGATGCGTCAACGCAGATCGCACACGGATCCTCGAGGATGGGAGGTCTTCGCTCAAGGCTTGAAAGACATGCATGTATTACAGGAATTGGTGGAGAACCCCCAGCGCTGGGCCTTTATGCAATCACCGACTCGTGCACCACGACTCTCACCACAACCTTCTTGGGAAGCCGACTGGGAACCGGAGTCACCCCCCAAAACTCCACCACAACGGGCACCTTCTTTTCGCGCCTATAAAAAACCACCCTTGATCAAGACACCCCACATCTCCAGAGCCGTGACACGTAGCAAGTCACCGCGACGAACACGACGCCGGACACAACCGCCCAAGGCCTGGAACACCTATTAAACCAACAGTAGCAGCAGGACAGCTCAGTCGCCATGTTTTACCTCACCCTAC
>JAVTVY010050883.1:0-26069 GCA_036873755.1 Hanleya hanleyi
AATTACAGCCTGTCGTAAAAGCACAGCAAGACTGCTACACGGTGGAGCAGATTTTGAAAACGGAACGTCGACGTGGCAAACTATTTCATTTCGTCAAATGGCAAGGTTGGCCCAGTTCCTTCAATTCTTGGGTCGCTGTCAACCAGGTGAAACGACTATAAAGCCAGACACCGCTACCGTCATCCTTCATTCCACGTCCGACCACAGTGCTATGAACAAACAGCAGCTGCCTCTGAACACAGCGTCTCCCAAAACGCGCAAAGCGCAAGTGGGCTTTGTGGTGATAGTGCTAACCCTGCTGAGTGTGTTGTACGGATGTGTGTTTTACGACGTAGCCTATGTCAGCACCTTACTTAACCAACTGAGAACACCAGCCACCAGTGAAACCGGTCTACAGGTAGCACCAGTCAACCCCGTATCGAGCCCAGTCACCACCACCACACCCCGTGTACAAGCCACGTCGAGCTCCACACCAAGCTCCACACCTACACCAAGTACACCTACTTCACTTGCGTCATCGCAGGACCGACGGGTTCCGGCAAAACGCACTTCGTCAGGAAGCTCCTTCAACACGCCGACAGCATGATCACCCCACCCATTGCCCGAGTCGTGTGGTGTTACGGAGAATGGCAGGCAGCGTTTGCAGCAATGCCCCATATCACGTTCGTGGAAGGCCTACCCAACCTGGCCGATTTGGAACCCGACACCTTGGTGGTTCTGGATGATCTCATGGCGGAGGCGGATGCGCGGGTGACCCAACTCTTTACCAAAGGCAGCCATCATCGACGGCTCAGCATCATCTACATTGTGCAGAATCTGTTCAGTAAAAACAAAGAACATCGGAACATTAGCTTAAATGCCCACTACCTGGTGGTCTTCAAAAACCCGAGAGATACCACTCAACTGCTGCACCTGGCGAGACAGATGTATCCCGGCCGCACACCGTTTGCGTTGGAAGCCTTTAAAGGTCAACAACCCAAACGGAATTTTTTTTTGGTCTAAAAATCCTTAAAAATCATAGTTCATACTTCACTTTGTATGAAAAAAATATTGAAAAAATCTAATCTGATCAGAAACACACGTAATATGGGAGCAACGTGGGCTTTTCACACTTTCACAGCTGGGTTGATGACGTCACGCAGGGAAGTTGCCTGAGAAAAAACAGCGGATAACATGGAAAGCGAGTGCAGTCAGAGCTCCGGTTCAGATGTCGATTCGAGCGATATCAGCTGCTTAGATGGAAATATTTTTCGCCAAGAAGATGAAATAGACATAGAGGAGGATGATGACGGGTAAATTAACAGTTGTTTGCAGACCAACGGCGGAATTCAGCCCTATCAATTTGAGCCGTAGGGCTCCGATTCTGACAGTGACAACCACTCTGACAACGTGGAACTCGACGACGACAGGATTCGGAGAGGTCGTTTGTTGAATACAGATTGGTATGCAACTTGACTGGAAACCTTATTATCGTCATCTATAAGACCAAATGTCCATATATTTCAAACTGTATTGAATGTAGAACGATTCTGTGATGTAAAGAACGAGCACATCTGTGTTGTTATTGTTGTTAATGACCGAGGCAGCCTTTTCGAAGGGATAAACTCCGGGATTCGGCAGTATGGACAGTAAACTGTTGATAACTCTACTGATATACGTCCGATTTGAATTTTGTTTGTTTTCCCATAATCCCCATGATCGGCATTCACATTTGCTCAATTTTCGACAAATTACCTCAATTAAATTGAAATCGAATGATATTCCCACAATCTCAAATGTCAAGGGATTATGAAAGTATTATTATCACTTCTGTATCTACAGCCATTCACTCCAATTGGTGTTTTTTATTTATTTACTTATCAAACGTATATATATTTATGAAAGATAATTTTATTATTATTAAATAATATATATGAAATAGAGACTCATCCAGTCTAACCTGTAGGTGCTCAAGCAACAAATGCCACGCGAGAGCGAGCAGGGCATGTACAGCCGTCTCCCTGCCCGAGGCCTCGCTTGCAGGCTAGGTTCGTTCAGCCGATGTCCGTGATAGATTCTCCTTGTCCGATTTCTTTGCCGTCACATTCTGATTGTTCTTAGGTTTGATAGTTGGAATAGCTGTTCTCTTTAGTTTTGGTTTGTACCCGAATTCAACTGCTACGCTGTAGATGTCCTCGAATGATGTCTAATTTCTGTCAAAATGTGACGAGCAAATTATACGAGTACTGGCTCGGGCCCTCTTTCCACACTCTCGTGTTGCGTACAAATTTCGTCCAATTTGCAGCGATTTTCTCGTCTTTAGGCCACAAATGAATACTAACACCGTCATCTGTAGTAAAACTGCAACCTCCCACTACACAACGTCGCGGCATATTTAACAAATGATGCCCCGATACTCCGAAAATCTCCAGAAATCAGCAGCTACTTACGACTGTGGTATACGGCTTTAACATAGAGAATACAAGACGGCTTCCCTCCGTGACGTCACAGCTGGAATTGACAGGAGAGCGATTTTCACCTTTCAAACGGCAATATCTCGCCAACCAGACTGCACAAAATTATGAAAAAAATATCATTATTTTCAGAATCGAAAGGACTATTTTTTTTATATTTTTGACCTCAGAGCGTTTGGGTTGACCTTTAAAGATGCCACAACTCCTCAGCACGGGTATATGCTCTTCGACCTCAAGCAAACCACCCCCGAACATCTTCGACTACGGACCGGCATCTTTCCCGGAGAGGCCCACCACGTGTACATGCAAAAATAATGTAAACACACCCACAATGGCTCCCCCAGCTGGGGTCTGTGTGTTTGATGATGGGGATAATGAAAAGAATGAATACCACAGCAGCGTTGACTTTGTCTCTGAAGTAGATAAAAAGAGTTGTGGGTTCTAGCATTAGTTGTACAGGATGTCTGCGCGAGTACGGAAGCACGCTCCCACGCTCCGTGTATTGAAGACGGCCCCACCCGAGTTGGTCCGAACCATTGTACGCGGTGCGGACCCTGACCGTGTACGCTGTCTGTGCGAGATCGGGTACAACCTGTTAAAAGGCAACGTACCACTGACTCCGGCTCAGAAGACCAAGTTGGCCAAGCATAAGACAGGTCTCCGAACCTTAGTCCAGAAGCGGGTCCCTCAAACACAAAAGAAAAAGGTGTTACAAAAAGGCGGCTTTCTCGGGGCCATCTTAGCACCGTTGGCCGCTTCCGTGCTGGGTCCAGTATTGGGTGGACTCTTCGGCCGACAATGAACCACACGAAAAAAATTGTCCTCGTCGAACCTCGGTTACTTCAAAACCTCCAATCACCCTACCCTGTCCCACCTACGGTGAAGACCATAAACACCCTCGATGTTGAGATGCAACAGATCTTACAGAGACCGGGGTTAAGATCTGCCACCCCTCCATCCCGATTTAACAGACTTCATGGATAAAGGCACAGAGACGTGGTGTTGGAACAGTGAAACGTTGCAAAGCCTGACCAGTAGCGTGTGCGGACAATATTGCTTGTTTTACCTGTACCATCGATGCCGGGAAAGACCCTTATCTACCATCGTACAGATGTTTGACGAGTACCCCAAGGCCGAGGACCGAGATGTACTCGTCTATGACTGGGCTGCCCATCATTTCAATGTACAAGTCCCGTTCTGGGCTTGAATTCTTTCAATGTACACACGCCCGCTGTTCTGGGCTTAAGTTTACAAGCCCCCTGTTCTGGGCTTCAGTTTACAAGCCCCCTGTTCTGGGCTTCAGTTCTTTCAATGTACAAGCCCCCCTGTTCTGGGCTTCAGTTCTTTCAATGTACAAGCCCCTTGTTCTGGGCTTCAGTTTTCACGTGGTTGTTCTCACGTTGTTGTTGTTACTGAATAAAAAACAAAATGAGATCTCACCAAAAAACCTTGTGTTGTGTGTTTTATTCATAATGCATGAATGCCCAATGTGGAGATTCAGTCAAACTGAAATCAGTGGTGTAGGATGGGGCCAAAATGTAACCCATCAAGGTTAGAATGCAAGAGCACTATAGTAAAAATAGAGAGCCACTGAAATCAGCCCACAGACCAAGGACGTGTTTTTGGTGTAGGTTTGGAGCGGGCATTTCATTGAGGTACGTGTATACGGTGAGTGAAGAGACTCGTCCAACACGTATAGATTAAGTTTATGACTATAAGTTCTATGAGCATAATGCATGAAACTGGCTTTGAACACCGTATTAGCCAATCAGTGGCCTAGAATGGAGCCAAAGGTAACCCATCCTTGTCCAGAAAACATTACCCGGGTGTACAAGAACCCAGATGTAGGCGCGGACGTCAGCGAAAGCACACCGTGAGTACCCCAATTCGATTGGCTGATTGTTCGACCGCTGATTGGTTCTTTTTCTCGATCGCTGATTGGCTCTTTTTTCTTGACCGCTGATTGGTCCAAATGGACCTGCCCATCCTTCCCAGGTTCATTTACAATCCCTTTTTTGGTGTTCAAGCTCTGACTATATCGATGCCGCAACATTGTCTCATTGGACATTGGACCGTCTGACCTGGAGGTGACCTTTTGTCCCGCGCGCGCGCGCACTGCCGGGGATGACGCACGCGCGCGCTGCGGCCGGAGAACCCGCGCGCGCTGCGGCCGGGGCGCGCTGGGGGGGGGAGGGGGCGCCGGGGCCCGCCGGGAAAACACCCCGGAGGGTTGAACGTTGGAACAATTCTGGGTTTGGAGGTAGTTTTAGTGAAAACCGGAAGTGACGTCACACACACACACTTGCGCAGACCCACCAAACCACGTCCGAAGGTGGACGCCATTGTGGGGAAAACCCCCCCAGTTCATCAACACACACAAACAGGTCTAGACATGTACCAAAGGTCACGCCCCATTCACCCCAACCGGAAGTGACGTCACAACCCACGTGACCTGCGCAGCAGAATGGAAACGACACCCTAGTCTAGCCCCCTCACCTAGGCTTCACATGGATACCTCACTCGATCCCATCGGCCCATAAGAAACCCCGCTCGAGCCCAAAACGTCTATGTTCATAGCCTTGGGCCACCGCGCATGCGCAGAATGCCGCTATGTCAACCCCAGACCCAGCCCATCAGATGTCCCTTCACGAATGCTTCACTTTGATATCTCATATGACCCCATTGGACCATGAGTAACTCCCCTAGCTCCAAAATGGCTATTTCCATACCCTTGGGCCACCGCGCATGCGCAGAATGGCGACAACGCCCGAGCCGCTAGTGCAGTCAGATGCCCCCTTACCTAGGCTTCACTTTGATACCTCACTCGACCCCATTGGACCATGAGTAACTCCCCTAGCTCTCAAAATGTCTATTTCCATACCCTTGGGCCACCGCGCATGCGCAGCATGCCGCTATATCAACCCCACACCCAGCCCATTAGATGCCCCTTCACGCATGCTTCATTTTGATACCTCATATGACCCCATTGGACCATGAGTAACTCCCCTAGCTCCAAAATGGCTATTTCCATACCCTTGGGCCACCGCGCATGCGCACAATGGTGACAACGCCCGAGCCGCTAGTGCAGTCAGATGCCCCCTCACCTAGGCTTCACTTTGATACCTCACTCGACCCCATTGGACCATGAGTAACTCCCCTAGTTCTCAAAATGTCTATTTCCATACACTTGGGCCACCGTGCATGCGCAGCATGACCCTATGTCAACCCCACACCCAGCCCATTAGATGCTCCTTCACGCATGCTTCATTTTGATACCTCACTCGACCCCATCGGCCCATGAGTGCCTCCCCTAGCTCCAACACGCCTATTTCCATACCCTTGGGCCACGATTGCCACTATTTCAACCCCACACCCAGCCCATCAGATGCCCCTTCACGAATGCTTCACTTTGATACCTCATATGACCCCATTGGACCATGAGTAACTCCCCTAGCTCCAAAATGGCTATTTCCATACCCTTGGGCCACCGCGCATGCGCAGAATGCCACTAGTTCAACCCCACACCCAGCCCATCAGATGCCCCCTCACATAGGCTTCACTTTGATACCTCATATGCCCCCATTGGACCATGAGTAACTCCCCTAGCTCCAAAACGTCTATTTCCATACCCTTGGTCCACACGAGTTGTCTCCCTTGCGTCAATGTGTGCAGATGGCGCTATGGTTTGGATCGACGCCGTGATGTGGAAAGGGCGTCCCCACACCATACTGGAGCCGCCATTTTGTTTGTTGATTTTTTGCGGAGATACACGGGACAATAAACGCTCGACCCTAGGGTGGTACAGATGCTAGACTGATCCTATTAACATGGTACAACACCTATAGATTATGTTTATTACTAGGACGTCAGCGAAATCCTAGTACCCATCCTCCGCATGGCAGAACTGTACAACGCAGAACAAGTCAGGACATGCCTTGATCTCTCACTCGATGCCACCATCTTGTACCCCACACGCCGCCATCTTGGTCCCATCCCACCGCCGCCATCTTGGTCCCACTCCCACATCAGCCGCCATCTTGGGCCCACTCCCACATCAGCCGCCATCTTGGTCCCACCACCCACAGCCGCCATCTTGGTCCCACTCCCACATCAGCCGCCATCTTGGTCCCACTCCCACATCAGCCGCCATGTTGGTCCCACTCCCACAGCCGCCATCTTGGTCCCACTCCCACAGCCGCCATCTTGGTCCCACCACCCACAGCCACCATCTTGGTCCCACTCCCACATCAGCCGCCATCTTGCACTCAGTGACCCCAGTGACGTCATAAGTTGCACTAAGATCCAAAGGTCAATGTGACTTAAATTGGCCTTTGTATACTACTGAGGTCGGAAGACCAACGAACAAGGTCAAAGAAAACCACTGAAAAACTCTTTTATGAGTGTATGCGTTAGTAGCGATATATCTGGTACTATGATTGAGTTGAAAAGATCGGCGACCACCATCAACTCACCCTAGTTTACATAAAACTCAAACTTCCGTTTTAATCATACCTGGCCTGGGCTCTTTGCAACCTGTCCATTGCTGTGGGAGGGTGCCGCTTGAGCTAGGGCATTGAAACTTACCAAACTATACTCGTGGGTCAAGAACTACCAGAAAATTAAAAAAACAAATCCAGGGTGACCGTTTTGATGATGTCACAGTGAAGTCATTTTCAAAACAATTTTGGTCGATTTCGCAGTCAGATTTTTCTTTATTTTATTCATGTGTTTTCTTCCCAAAAACTTCATGATAAATTAGCAAATAATTATCTGATGTGAAATAAAATAACATTTCGCTGGAAATTTGAAGAAAAATGCCGAAAACATCACCTTTACGGAACCCCATTTTGAATTTACCCATGATTTTCTGCTCGGGGGATTGAGCAAATGGGCTCAAAATGACCCAGTATGAAATATGATAAAGTTAAAAGCCAGGGAGTGTCGGCTCTCAATGGTTTGTCGTTCCAGAAATAGCGTAGAAATGCCTGGTAGTTTCAAGGTCGAACCTCATGGTGCCAATTAGGTTCTTGTTATTCAGCAACGGTCAGTTGAATAAGAGACAGCCATACTGGGTGGATCTGTGTAACCTGGATCTTGGTGTATTCAGGTCAGTGATAATTGAACTAGTGTTTATCTTTATTTCTGTACCTTAGTGATGGCACGTCTGTGTTAACTGCTTATTGAAGAACATATTAGGATAAGGTTAGCGTGATGGTGTATTCATATTACCGGATTGACCTGTGTGTGCGATGGGAGTATGAGGCGCCGTTTGTCACTTTCTGATTTAATCTACTGATTTATAAATATCGGGTATTTAGCAGTCGGATATATAAATGTGCATAAAATGAGCGTGAAATAAACACCGACTTTAGTCAATTTTAAATCCTATATCAGCGAATAAAATCCGAGAAATATTTATAAATACCTATATTAGATTTCAAGATATATATATCTCTCGTTGTGTTATTTCTGGGATATAAATTCCTCCACAATATATATATATATTCCTGACAAACGATTTCTTATTTATATATCCGAGGTAACGTATCTTACTGATATATAAATATTTCAAAATGTGCTGTTGGGTATATATATATATCCAGTCTTCGTCTAACTCCGGATTTACAAATACTGAACTGAGAAAGTCTCATATATAGATATCCCATTTATAGTATGCTAATAGTATGCTGATGAGTCTCAAAAACCGATGACGTCGTCGGTTTTGGTGTTGGTTTAGATCATATTGTCTATTTCGTGTTTCAGGTGACAAAAGTCCTTGTGATCCGTGGGCAAGACATAATGAATACTAATAATAATATCTTTCTATAAATTCTGTGCTTCTCCGAATAACGCTGGTTAAAAGTAAGAAGTACCTGAATGAATTTGCCCGATAATATTCACAGATGACCCACAAATTAGCGTGTGTTTACAATACCGCACATGAGAATCTGCGGAATGATTGAGCGGTGTTTGCCGACCCTTGGTACACTTGAAGAGGCTTAGTGTGACATCATCATTTTTGCGGTAAACGTATCGTAACTCATTAGCATATTATAACTGGGATATCTATATATGAGACTTTCTCAGTTCAGTATTTGTAAACCCGGAGTTAGATGAAGATGGATATATATATACCCAACTACACATTTTTAAATATTTATATATCAGTGAGATACGTTACCTTGGATATATAAATAAGAAATCCTTTATCAGGAATATATATATATATGGTGGAGAAATTTATATCCCAGAAATAACACAACGAGAGATATATATATCTTGAAATCCAAAATAGGTATTTATAAATTTTTCTCGGATTTTATTCGCTGATATAGGATTTAAAATTGACTGAACTTGGTGTTTATTTCACGCTCATTTTTTGCAAATTTATATATCCGACTGCTAAATACCCGATATTTATATATCCGACTGCTAAATACCCGATATTTATAAATCAGTAGATTAAATCAGAAAGTGACAAACGGCGCCTCATATGGGAGATCTTCTAACTCTCTGGTAAACCTTTGGCCTGTTCTATTTGGGACCTGCCCAGGCCTGGGGAATATTGTTCTCAACTCTTGAGCTAGAGGACTGAAACTTATCTCACTATATCTTGATCTTGATCTTGATCTCTTATTCCATGATCTACCAGAAAATGAGAAAAAAATCCAAGATGGTCGCTTTGGTGACTTCACACAGTGACGTCATTTTCAAGAAAGGCATATGATGGTCGTTTTTTCGTTCAGATTTTTCGCTTTTTTAGGCCTATAAGTAAAAATAAAATCTGATGTGAGAAGCAGGAATTTCGAAGAAAAATGACAAAACCATCACTTTTCTGATATCCCACGTGACCGCCATTTTGAAGTTACCTATGATTCTCTGCTCGGGTGGTAATACAAATAGGCTCAAAATGACCTTCAATATGATAAACTAAAACGTCACAGAGACTCAGCTCTCATTTTTGGTTGTTCAGGAGCTAGGCCAGTAAGTCTGTTAGGGGAGGGGGGGGGCATAATCCCCCCAGGCCTGGTAGTTTGAATAAAGCATAAACGCTGGTTCTGGTTTTCGGAAGGGCGAGGGTAGCTTCCAGGAATTGAAATTATAGGCTTCCTTTGATGCAATTCAGTGCAAGTTGGACGTATGCACATGGTGGCGCCACGTATGTGAGTGGTACATTTATCCAGATACCCAAATACCACAACAACGCGAAATTTCAACTTCTTTACTCGAAAAGACGTGGGACGTCAATGATTTTCCTCTACGAGGTGATGAACAAGAAACAACTTAGGTACACAACAACCTACTTAGCATTTCGAAATTTCTACAAAGTATCAGGAACTCTCGATTTGATTGGAACTTCGCATTTCGAGTTAGTATCTTATAGAGGGCTGCCGTACTGCCGCGTCCGTATCCGATGCTACTGATAAGTTACTGTGATCAGTATTAAAGCTTACACACCAAAAGTTACGTAGACTGAGGCTTGAAACAGCTATATGGCAGGATGTCGGAATCTCCCGGTTTATGACCAAGCTTCAAAAATTTCATCTGGTTCCATGATCCTATGATGAGGCAGGTTCAAGTTAAACTTTATGTTGCGTATATCCGTCTTGCCTCATCCACAATATCATAGTATCCCGATAAGAGCAAACATTTCATCCTCTACGTCTCAATCCATTCAATAATAATTCTTGCTTAACATTTTACATTACAGGCACCTGCGCATTTAAATGTAGTAACATAAAATCTTATTGTCGACCCATGGCTCAGGAGACTTAGTCTTGAGCGAACATTAGAGACAAGTTTTGGCGGTAGTGAATATTCAAGCACATATCGTGTTTAAGCTGAACGTGATGAAGCGGTTGTTCCATCGGTGTATCGACCCCCATTGTGGTAATGATGGGAATGGTATATTGTTGACTTATCCACGTTTAACGTTGCTATGAGAAACCCAGAATCCACGGAGCGGTGTTTATTTCGTAGGTGGACGTCTTTGTTTATATTCCAGTATGTTGGGTCATTCAACGGCATTTATACACACAGGAATAATAGCTTATCTGATTTTTTACGAAATCGATGCAACTATGGCTCAGTATGAAGTGCAGCCGGTTTAGCCCTGTGGACGGCCTGTATCTATCGGAATTTTGAAGCGAGATTGCAGCTCACGTTCCGTCACAATGAATGCAACTAGACTGTCTACTCCTCGTTCCTACGGATATGTATAAAATGCGATCCGGGTCCTTGTTCATGACGGTAATTGAATTGTGATCTACATGTACATCACCGACGAATTACCGCTATCATGACTTGTGGCGTGAGGCGTGTGCATGACGTCATGACGTCACTTTATGTGCCCCACGCCCAGGTCATTGCGCATGTTCAGGGATTCGTTTCTCAGCATTCTCTTGCGTGACTCCCGATGATAACATCACTTCCGGTGAGAATGTGCCTCCTATAACGTACGGATCGCCCGGTAAACAAGTCTGAAGAGGTTTCAACATTTCGGAGCTTGTCTTAGCAAAATCAAAATGCCGGTCTTCAACGACCATCCGAGAAAACAAATCTGAAACTATGGGGCGGTGATATAGGCTGAGGAGAAAAGGATAGTGAAAACGTACCACTCTGTAGTATTATAATACGATATGATAACATACTACCCTGTAGTTTTATACTATGGTATTCACCTATAATCTGTAACACGGTATAGCAAAACTGAGGCATTGAATCCCGGTTGGACAAGTCAGTAATGAAGGTGACATAGACGCTATTTGACCTTTGACCTCTGACCTTTGCTGCGAGTTTGTGGCGGCGTCAAGTGCCATTGAGTGCACTTCCGGTTACGAGACAAGAAGTGACATTTGACCCCTGCGCATGCGCACAATACCCAGGCCAGCATCATTGAAAACTGTTGACCGCTTCTCTCTTGCAGGAAACAAGCCTATGTTTATGTATACTATGATTGTCTTTTTGAATTTGGTGCTAATACTGTTATATGGAATATGGAATAGGTCTTCGGATTATGGACTATGAAATATGAATGATGGACCAGACGCTTGTAACTGAACTTTGACCTCTGACCTTAAAGGTGCATCCTACCTTGAATACGTCCCAAGCTCGTCAAGGTTATGCATAGCTCTACATGGCTTATGCAGCGATACAAAGGGAACCTCCACGCATGGCAGTACATACCCTATGCAGCGAGAGAAGGGGAATCATCGCGGCCATACATAGTATTAAAGGTTGAGAATACTCTGATAAACCTTAGGTAATAGAAGTCGGGTCCAGGACATTATGTCCGACACTATGTCAAGCACAACGGAGAGTGAGAAACTCATGGACATTCTTCTTGCGGTGTACAGTTTGTAGTGTGTCGATATGTTTTTTTTCTGTCTCACGCTATAAAGTACGATATGAGGTATCTCGATGCTATTGGCTGAATTTCGCTGAAAAGTTTCGAGGCGCATGCGCGAGGAACAGGAAAGACTGAATTGGACGTTCTGCGTGCTAGGTGGACTATCCGCAGGGCAAATGGGCCGTCTTAGGTGCCATCTTGAAGTGCTCGTGGAGTGTAGAGTGCGACAGAACTAGTGTGTAGTGGAAGTGCCGTCCATCTAGGCATGCGCAGTCGAGGAGTAGTGGAAAGAGGGCATTTGAGTGGACGTTTTGGGGAATAGGTGGGTCATCTAATAGGCTTGTTCGGTATCATATTGAAGGGCTCGTGGATTAAAGTCCGATGGCAGGGGTTTGTGGTAGAAGTATCGTAAGAGCATTTGAGGTGTGTGTATGGGGTAGAGGTAGGCCATACGATGACGCATCGAGCCGTGTTGGGGAGGGCTCATTGGGTATAAGGAACAGGGCCCTGGGTATGTGCTACACACATGCGCACTGGGAGGATAGTAGAGAAAGGGCATTTTTGGGACGCGTTTGGGGTGTGTCTCATCCAAGTGTGTTATGGAGGGTGATGCACCTTCTTGAAGCGGGCCTTCTATCTCATCGACTTTATGACGAAAGAGATGATTACAATTTCGATATCATAAACTATCCTTTTCTGGATAGTAATATTCCAGTGGAACCTGCATATAGTGTATACATATCTCGCCCAGTAGCATTTGCTAGACCCTGTGATAAATGTGACGATTTTAATCAACGTCACAAAACATTATTGCAGAAACTTATAAAAGAGGGCTATTTCACAAAGCACCTCCGCTCAAAGTTTCTCAAATTTGGCGATACATGTCGTTACGTTTCGTAACTTGTGTCTAATTCCCCTCAACCCGGGACTAGGGGCCGCATGAACTCATGTACTTCAAGATCCTTATGATGCTCATATGAACGCACACAATCAAAGCGTGACTGAGATACATCATTCTCAAGATGACGACTTTACAACGAATATCATATGCTTTAAGTATACTGATCAGCGATACGAATTTGATATTTTTGAACATCATAATGTCTTGCCGGCATCATTGAAAACTGTTGATCGCTTCTCTCTTGCAGAAAACAAGCCTATGTTTAAGTATACAATGATTGTCTTTTGTAATTTGGTGCTAATGCTGCTATATGGAATATGGAATGGGTCTTTGGATTACGGTCACGAATATTCTGAAAAGGACGACGGCTGAATTATGAATGACGGACCAGTCGCTTGTTATTCCTGATATTACATCATACCCAACCTGGGGTCATCCTGGGTACGTTTATTATGGTGTTTATTCACAGAATACAAATCGATTAGTGATGGTAAAAGGATGGTCGTAAACGTGGTTGTTGGCACTGGAATAGGACAGTTGAACCGTCATCTTACGGCATAAGATGTACCAAGAGCGAGATTTTACTTGAAGGCTGTAGCTCGATCAATGAAGATGGTTTTCACGTAGTTGAATAGACAGGTGATGTCGATCAGTCGAAAATTGTAAATATATTGAATGGGGCGATGACGGTGGAAATATCGGCGAATCATACCCCATTGGCGCCAGTAGATGTGACTTACTGGATGGGCATCCGGTAAGATATCGCTAGATACATTTATTGTATCATCCAGGAAATGCATTCGACTCTCTGAGCTGTCAGGCGTATGAGTCGGGATCGTATCGTCAGGGTCCGGCTGGATTTTCAGGAATTTCTCGACTGTGAGTATAGGTCAGCAGGCCATGGGCTTGTTGCTCGTTGAACAGGAAGTGTCGCCCTTGGGTTTCGACTGAACCTGTCATCTCATTGGGCTCCTTTTCAGTAGGAAGTTGCAAAAAGTCGATCGGATACGGACTTCAGATATGTCATGCAAAAATATCCACCGTATGCTTAATTCTCTTCCAATACACTACACTGATTAGCTCTGTATTAACTACAGTGGTGTTCTCAAAGACCATTGCTCTGTAACACACCACGCACGCTATAAAGCACTGCAATGCTGAACTGGTTTCCTATAACATCACACTGACGCTTTATAACACTAAGCTTTTGCTTAGTAACACCACATTGGCGTTTGGAAATTGCATTGAATCCTCAGTACAGTGCATTGGTACTCCGTAACACTCATGCGCTATATAACTGGTCATTAAGGCTATGTGAGAGTACAATTCGTGTGGTTATATGTGCATAAAATCTACAACTATGTTTCAAAAACTGTCTGCAGCTATGTGTGAGTGAGGCACCTACAGCTATGTGTGAGTAATGTATGTACAAGTACAAGCGATTACAGTTTGTACAAATAAGCATGGCTCAAGTATTGCAGCTATATATGAATGCGGTTTGTAAACTATGTATGAGTGATGTCTGTGACGCCATGGGTGAGTAAGGTATGCACAGTTAGGCATGCTGAATGATTGTAGGCCTACTGCTGTGTGAGTAGGGTATCCGCCGTATCTGTGTGTAGATACTGTACAGCTGTACTGTCTGTAGAGCTACGTGTGAATAAGGGATGTACAGCTATATGTGAGTAAGGCTCCAAAAGCTCTGTGTACGTAGGATTCGTGTAGCTATGTGCGAGTAAGGACGTACATTTTGTGTGACACTTGTGTGGATGAGTACTATGGTGCACCCGGCTATGCCTGAATACGGGTAGTACTGGCGTCATGGGATGGAAATGATGTCATCGCTCGCATGCGCGCTCGCCTGGTGGTACACCTTGTACTATATAGCCCGAAGGGAATATGGTATCCCAGCGGATTGGGTGTAGCACCAGGCCCACAGTCGAGGAGGGCCTGGATGTCTAGCCGAACCCCGGCGATACGGTTCTGAGTCACACGCCTGACTTCGCGCACGATCCCATAAATGTTCCTAGCGATCTCTTGTCTGACGCCCATCCAGTAAATGGCATCTATCGGCGCCACTACTCTACGATTCGACGATGTTTTCACCGTCATCGCCCACTGCTAGACATCTACAATCTCCGGTTCTTCATTAATAGTATCTGTATTCAAGAAAACTGATCGTAGATATATTAATGTCGGAAGACAAAAAGCATTTTTTATCTCTACTACACACAAGAGATATCATTCATGGGATGTTTCTTTGTTTATAGAGTTGCTGAATTTCTTATTAAAAATATCTATGTGAAATATATGAAAAGCCTATAGGTATTCCAATGGGTACTAATTGTGCACTCCTGATGGCTGACCTATATCTGCTCCCTTATGAATATGACTATATGCAGGCGCTTTCAAATACAGATCCATTCAAAGCCCGTTCCTTCTCATTCACCAAACGCTATATAGACGATCATCTCGCTATGGATAATCGCTATATAAATGATGCAGTGAAGGATATATATCCGCCTTCACTGAACTTGAAGGAAACTACAGATAGCCCTACAAGCACATCATATCTAGACATATATCTCTATAAAAATGAAGCGGGCCTTCTCTCTCGTCGTCTTTATGACAAAAAAGATGATTACAATTTCGATATCGTAAACTATCCCTTTCTGGGCAGTAATATTCCAGTGGGACCTGCATATGGCGTATACATATCTCGCCTGCTAGCATTTACTAAATCCTGTGTTAAATTTGACGATTTCAATCAACGTCACAAAACATTGTTGCAGAAACGTATAAAACAGGGCTATACCACCAAGCGCCTCCACTCAAAGTTTCTCAAATTTGGCGATACATATCGCATGCTGATAGCAAAATACGAGCGTAGCGTGCAAGATCTATGGCGTTACGTTTCGTAACTTGTGTCTAATTCCGCTTAACCCGGGGCTAGGGGCCGTATGAACTCATGTACTTCAAGATCCTCATGGAGCTCATATGAACAGTCACGTTCAAAGCGTGACTGAGATACATCATTGTCCAGATGACGACTTTACAACGAATATTTTGGATTAAGAATTCTGATCAGCGATACGGATTTGATATTTTTGGAAAGTCGCGATGTCTTGCCGGCATCATTGAAAACTGTGACCGCTTCTCTCTTGCAAGAAACTAGCCTATGCGTATGGTACTATGATTGTCTCTTTGAATTTGATGCTAATACTGTTATATGGAATATGGAATAGGTCCTTGGATTATGAACGCGGATATTCTTTAATGGAGGACGGCTGAATTATGAATGACGGACCAGACGCTTGTAATTCAACCTCATCCGGCTACTCAGCTACGCGAAAGCCATCTTCGGCGATCAATCTACGGCCTTTAAGTTAAACCTGGCTTTTGGGTTATGTCATAAGAGAACAGTCGAACTCCAGAAGTAACAACGCGCTCGTGAATGACAATCCCTTCACCATTACGAATCATGCGTCCCTGGAGGCAACCATGGACCAACTGGACGCCTTGGATCACTTGGAATGGGCTCATGAACAGCGACCCAACACCAAATGGACGTTGGGGAAGGTCACCAACTTGACGTTTTTCGTGACCAAAGAAGGGCGCCAACGACGTCATCGGCGCCATCTGAACGTATGCAGTGACGGATATCGTAATATGTCTACATGATGTGGAAAGTCTGTCAGTTACTTGCCGAAGGGCGGTGGTTCTCTCCGGGTACTCCGGCTTCATCCACCAACCAAACTGACTGTCACCATATGAGTGAAACAAACTTGAGTGTGACATTAAGCCAAATTCCCTCCCTACATGATGTGGATCGTTAAATTCAGCTCTGTAAACACATTTACCTAAGGTTACGGTGCTTGCAATAATAAAGACATGGTGCTCAATATTTCTATTTTTATTCTGTGAACAAACACTATAATAAACTGACCCAGAGTGGCTTCCCTACCTGATGAACATGTATGACGTAATTAACATTGGGAATAAAGTGGGTTGAGGGTTATAAAAGTGGCGGTATATCGGGATTTTCGTCATTCACTGATACGCTGCGAAAGATGTTCTCTTGGATGACCTGCCTGAAACCATTTACTCATCCAGAGGATTTGCGACGCCACGCGTTCTCCATCCACAACGGCGCACGGTATAGTGGTATAACTTGTTCACGGTCATTTAATCGGCGGGATACTTTACGGCGCCACGAACGGTCACTCCACGAGGGAGCCACGAATAATGTAACGTCTGTGGTCAACTCTTCAAACGACCCTGTCAGTTAAGACAGCACTGTAGCAACTACTAATGACACAATTGTCGCCATTAGCGGTTGTCAGGTCACCAGAAAATGTCACAACGACGCTTATTGTCACAACCGGGGGCCAGTAATTATTTGAGGAAAAAATATACCGAGATTCGACACCTAGCAGTTAGCATTTTTCCATAAGGAAGTTATTATGTTGTTAATCTATACTATTAAAAGAACCTACCTGAAACGTCCGTATGTAGGCCTATGTCTGTATGTCTGTCACAGTTCGTCCATCCATGACTCCTTCTGTCCATGCATGCAGGTTTTCTGGCCTAGTGGGGGAGGGAGTACTGTGAAGGGTGTACTAATTCCTCACCAGGCAGGACCGAGTAGGCTCGGAGCCACCATGTCCTATTTCCTCACCAGGAAGGACCGGGTAGGCCCGGAACAACCAGACAGTACTAAATGCTCTCCAAGGAGTACTGGATAGGCCCGGGTAGGTCCCGCACCACCAGACAGGACCTGGGCAGGTACAGGAAAGGTTGATCTCTACATCCGTAGACTCGCTACCACGACACACCGTACAGGACCATCAGCCAGCCCCCCACCCCCGCGATTTTCCTTATAGGAGGGGTCAGCAACCAGGCCGTCCCTTACGCTCCACGTATTTTGTTTCACCATTAAACGGTAATTGTAAATATAAACTTCGTATCCCTTATATTGTTAACTATGACCAGTGAGAGGTCGATTGCTGTACTTGCATATAATCGTTTTTGGTGACCTGACCTCTCTACGGCACACTTATACGGATGTACGGCTCAACCTTCCCTCAAGTCCTTGGAGCTAGTCTGTGGATGTAGGGCTCAGCCTTCCCTCAAGTCGTTGGAGTTAGTCTATGGATGTAGGACTCAACCTTCCCTCAAATGGTTGGGGCGAGTCTACGGATGCAGGGTTCATCCTTCCCTCAAGTCGTTGCCCGAAGCTGCCCTGGTCCTGTCTGGCGGTTCCGGACCTTCCGGGCATACCGAGTATTATTCGTGGGGAATTAGTACTTCCTGGAGGAATTAGCATTGTCTTGTGTTTCCGGACATACTCGGTCCTGCCTGATGCGGCATTAGTATTGCCTGGTGGTACTGGATCCTGCCTGCTGCGGAATTAGTACTGCCTCCCGAGTACTCGCTTCCCTCCCCCCACCCTCACCGCAGCAAACAACACAAAGAGACAACATATAAGGTAGCTGTGACAGACATACGAACGTTTCAGGTCAGCTCTTTTAATATTATAGACGTTATTTAATCCGTGATTAAGTACAACGCCCTCTGACGTCAGAAAGTGGAAGTAACGACTTCACCGCATTAGAACTAGTCCATGTAGCAAAGATGGATTTCTAACTCAGCAAGAAAACAAAGATATCATATGTACAGGCATTCACATGAGATAATTACTCGTCCCCTGACTAGGTTACATGTTGTGTGAGTTAGAGTTTAACGTCGCGTTCCGCGCTATTTCGGCCATATAGCGACGATATTAACTACGATATGATTAACTGGACATGTGTGACATTAGCTGTTGAGATGTGCACTGTTAACCGTTAATGTCACAAGTACGACAATGAGAATTGCAATAGCAACTACTAATTGCTGCTAGCAGGAACACAATTGTCGAAATAGCGTCATTAGTGGTCAACTCTGCATGCCGAGTCGCCAGCTAAAGTCGTAATTGTGACAATAGCGGTTGCACCTGCTAATGACACAACAGTGACATTAGCTGGCGACCTGACAACTGCTAATGACGCAATTGTGTCATTAGTATTGCTACACAGCACCAACGTTTGATTCATAGTCCGTCACAATGGCATGGACGACAACTTCCCACTGAAAAGCAACCCAGGGAGATGAAACGTACAATCGCGACCCCCAAGGAGACACCACCTGCCCAACGCTTGGAGAACAATAAACCCATGTCCAGCCCGTCAGAATACCCACAGTCGAGGGGGCCCTGTTGGGGCCTAATCGTGTATTTTCGCCTAATCGTGTCAGCGCCAAATCGTGTAAACAAATTGAGCCTGATAACGTGTTGCGCCTAATCGTGTAGAAAATTTGCGCTTAATGGTGGAACTACGCCTAACCGTGTTCGAAATTTGCATACGACCGCGCGCGCATACATAGTCTGCCTAACTGGCCTAGTGGGAATGTCAGGCTCCCAGGCTCTCGTTCAAGGAAAACCCCTTGTCTCTCAACCTACTGGTTCTCTATGCCACGTTCCACACTTTTGTTCACATGCGCACTCGATCCTGCGTATGCCTAGTTCAGCTAACTACCCTGGTCAGAGATGACAATTTGTGAAATCTCCTGGTCTCTCACCCCATTGATTTTCCGTATCATGCTCCATGATGTCATGCACACAGCCCCTGACATCTAGTCGTCCTCGTTTGCCCTTTCTGTACTACTCCTTGATCTTTGACCTTGTGCCGTCATGTTGGATTGACCTTTGACCTACTTATGCGAGCATTTTACATGATATTGGATACGTGGCCTACTTGTGACATCTGTGCATTTACAACGCATATAAGGGAACTCCTGCGTATACGACCCGTGTTGGATTTTCTACACTACTCTGTGGAAGTGCGCACATGATAAGTAAACATATACTACGCTAGTGGGAATGCCAGGCTCTAGTACATTCGTTTAGTGCAACCCACATGTCTCTCACCCCATTGGTTCTCCGTATCACACTCCACACTTCCCTATACAACCGATGTGGACTTTATATACCACTCAGATGCCGTGCGCGCATACGCAGTCTGCCTATTCGACTCTAGTGGGAATGCCGACTCTCGTTTGATGCAACTCGCCTCACGGGTTCTCCATATAAGATTTTACATCTGCACCCCACTACCCAAATTATACTTTCTATACTACTCGTTAGTCGTGTTCTTGCGCAGCAGGCCGATACTACTCTATTGTGAATGCCGGTCTTCAAGGATCTCGTTTAGTGAAACTCCTATTTCTCTCATCCTGGTTCTCCTTATCACGCCCCACCAACCTCCGCGACAAAGAGCTGATTTATGCTCACTATACCACCGAAGTGGCTTCTTAGATTATCATACAAAATATAATTCTCTTCAGATGTTATATCTGCAATCGAAACTCTTAGTTCACTGAAATCATGATGATAGCTTGCTGTGAGGTACAGACACACTTTGCCAACGATATATTCTGATTTCTTGAATAGTGTTAAAGAGAATTACAACTGAAGCGATGTATCCCTGGTATAAATCGTTCTCAGAGGTACAATTCCTACAGTTTTACCGTGTTAGGAAAGCAGCTAAAGGACAGCAAGTCGACTACAATCCCTACTCGATGGATATTCATTTTCCACCAGTGCCGGGAATACACCACAGACTACTTGAAATGTCGGCCTTTATTCAGTGTTTTTATTTTGAAGTTCCAACACAATTAACCTGCCACTTCTATGGACACTTCTATGTCTTCACGTTAGTAGTAGGGTAAACTGATTTAAAGTCATTTTGACCTCAAAAATTTGCATATGACCTCTGTGACGTCACAGCGACAGCCAATCAGAAGCGAGTATTTTGAGAGAGGTCAAGTATGGCATGCGTGTGTGTTCAAAATGGCGGCCTGTGTGTTCAAAATGGCGGCTGTGGGAGTGTGTTCAAAATGGCGGCGTGTGTGTACAAAATGGCGGCTGTGGGAGTGTGTTCAAAATGGCGGCTGTGGGAGTGTGTTCAAAATGGCGGCTGTGGGAGTGTGTTCAAAATGGCGGCCTGTGTGGTCAAAATGGCGACCTGTGTGTACAAAATGGCGGCTGTGGGAGTGTGTTCAAAATGGCGGCGTGTGTGTACAAAATGGCGGCTGTGGGAGTGTGTTCAAAATGGCGGCGTGTGTGGTCAAAATGGCGGCGTGTGTGTACAAAATGGCGGCTGTGGGAGTGTGTTCAAAATGGCGGCGTGTGTGTTCAAAATGGCGGCGTGTGTGTTCAAAATGGCGGCCTGTGTGTTCAAAATGGCGGCTGTGGGAGTGTGTTCAAAATGGCGGTTGTGGGAGTGTGTTCAAAATGGCGGCCTGTGTGTTCAAAATGGCGGCCTGTGTGTTCAAAATGGCGGCGTGTGTGTTCAAAATGGCGGATTGTAGAAAAACGTATAAAAGGAGGCGATTTTTAACGATGGGGTGTATTCATTGCACTACTTGCCTGACTGACCTGACCTGACCAGCCTGCCTGCCCGCCTGCCTGCCTGCCTCACCTCTAGCCAGCCTGCTTGCCTGCTTGTATGAGCTGTGGAGAACCTTTTACTTTTTTCATTTTACCAGTGCAAATTCACCAGACTATTACACCGTAGCAGTTACTCACCAGCCTGAGCCCACAGTCATGGAGTCATCCCAGCAAGTGAAGCTTCGAAAGTACCGTGTTCGCCTCATTGATGAAATGCAGCATGTGGCTGAACTATGTGATTTGCTTATGGAGGAAAACCGCGCGTTACACTATAAATAGTGCGCAGTATTTACTGATTCATTCACAATTATGCCAGTCTGTATTAGACGTGGAGAAGCTTTTCATTTTACCAGTGCAAATTCACCAGCCTATTACACCGTATTTGACCAGCCTGAGTCCACAGTCATGGAGTCATCCCTGGCTGAAACCATGGATATTGACAACCTGTTACCAGACTTCATGATAAATGATGATGAACTACAACTGCTCGGGAACATCGATATGGTACATGATGAGCCATGGCTGGATGCTATTATAGAAGACTTATTTAAAGATGAACACCAACCACAGGGCGGCCATAATCAAGACCCCCAGGAGCGACACCGGATCTTAGTGACCCCCAGGAGCGACACCGGATCTTAGTGACCCCCAGGAGCGACACCGGATCTTAGTGACCCCCCAGGAGCGACACCGGATCTTACGGCACTCGAATACCAACGATTTGACGAAATGGACCGAGTGCTACAAGATATCTACAAACAACAACAAAGCCTCCAAGCTGAAGGAGAAGAAGAAGAAGAAGAAGAAGAAGAAGGAGAAGGAGAAGAAGGAGAAGAGCACAAGAAAAAGTCAAGAAAATACAAAAAAAGTGACAGAAAATACCCCAAAAGAGACAGAAAATACCAAAAAAGAGACAGAAAATACCAAAAAAGAGACAGAAAATACCAAAAAAGAGACAGAAACATAAGGGGACAACAAAAGGAAGAAATTGAAGAGGTCATCCACTACGCTACCGCAATAGAAAGAAGACTGGCACCCAACACAGAATGCCAAGCAGCACCCTATTTACGCTGCGTGGAATGCTGTAATCACTTCGCCAAATACGCCATTTTTCCCTGTGGGCATCAAGCCTTGTGTATAGCCTGTATACACCGACATGCCCGATTACCAGAGCTTCCGGACGATTACAACCCCCTAGTGTGTGAACTCGTAGCGTTGGCATGCCCGGTGTGTACTGTGAGAAGACAATGCCACCTGTCCCCAACGATGTAATCGCTTACATCTTCCAAAGGCCCTTTTTAGGGCCAACCCATCTTTCCGAAAGAGGAAACTTGTAAACTCAAAAGCACAAAATAAAAAAAATAACACCAACTCCTGCACATGCACACATATCTAGGTAACAATAGGTAAATAACACATCAATTTCCAGGTTAAAGTCCATTTCTATCTTTATAATATTACCCCAATGCATTCTGGGTCACGACAGAATGCCTTCATTTTACACCAAATTCACCTAGTCTAAATTTGCCATGTTAAAATGTAAAAACCCCCTAGTCCGTAGCCGTACACGTTATAGGTGCGCACCTCTCTCTCTCTCTCTCTCTATCCGTACCCGTATACGTTCTAGTTTTTTTATTCCACCCTCACCCTTCGTGAAAGTCCGTGATGATTCGGGCTGTAATGTTATCTGCAATTATTCCGCTCATTTTGCACCAAATTTTTGCATGGGTTAGCCCTAAAACACTGAGAAAAAAAAAAAAAAAAAAAAAAACCCTGTGTGTTTGGAAGTAAGGGGTTGGCCCTGAAAAGGGCCGTTGATGGGGCAGGGATTGTTTTTTGGTGTTGGAGTTTGGTAATACTATAGAATAAAGAGGACATGATGTAGGACCTGTGATTTGAATTGAATGTGCCAAGTTAGAAGTTCTCTTTCGACAACAATTGGTTGGCCCTGAAAAGGGCCGTTGAAGTCAATTTGTTGACCCTGTTTTCTTCAGGGGGAGTTTTCCTGTCTACTCCTTACATATCGCTGCCGGAAAAATATCTGTACGGCTCCATCGTGTATCGGTGTTGTTGTCCGTCATCATGGTGCGCAGAAATGGGTAGGTCTTGCAGGAAGCGGGCGGGTGGTATTGCTCCTATTTCCACAAATTCTGGCTGCACTTGCTGTTGTTGTTGTTGTTGTTGTTGTTGTTGTTGTTGTTGTTGTGTTGGTGGTGGTGGTGGGTGCATTTCCTCCATGGCGTTTTTGAGGTGGACCAGCCAGGCCTCGTCCCCCACTGTTCTTGCTGTCCTTATCAGGGTCCGGAGATTCTGTGCTGCCCCCGGATTGACGTTGTTGTTGTCGTCGTCCATGTACCGGCACCATCCTGTTATTTCTTGGAACCAAAAGTCTTTTATGGCTTTCACCATGGCTCGCCTTTGCCGCCGGGCAATCTCCTGTTGTATTTGGGCCATTCTCCCCGAAGCCTTGGTTGTCGACATCTTGGCCACGCGGTTTATCTTCTTCTTCAATATTAGTATACACGTCTTTGCAGTACGGTGAAAGGTTTTGGAATGCCGCTCACCACGCTCCTGCTGGCTTTATACTGACATACAGGTCATTTTCATTGGCTGTTTCAACCTCGGTGATACTGGCTTCATTGGTTCTTTTTAGGGATAGCGGATTGGCTCTTTTTATAGCCATCTCATTGGCTCTTTTTATAGACATCTCATTGGCCAATAGTGGGGGCCCCCACCCTTCCTGGGTTACGCCAGAATCCCGTCATTTTGCACGAAATTCGTCTAGTGGAAAATTTCCATGTTAAATGATTGCGTGTATTAATAACATGAGAGTCGATGTACACATCGCTGATGGGTGCCTATGCCCACGTGTGACCACCGTTCCTGGGTTAATTCTCAATCCACATATTTTGCACGAAAATTCGTCTATGGCCAATTCCCAGGTTAAATGATTGCAGATAACATTACAGCCCGAATCATCACGGACTTTCACGAAGGGTGAGGGTGGAATAAAAAACTATAACGTATACGGGTACGGATAGAGAGAGGTGCGAAAAAAAACCCTATAACGTGTACGGCTACGGACTAGGGTTTTTTACTCACGAGTCATGACGGACTTTCACGAAGGGTGAGGGTGGAATAAAAACTAGAACGGTTACGGGTACGGATAGAGAGAGGTGCGCACCTATAACGTGTACGGCTACGGACTAGGGGTTTTTTACTGACGAGTCATCACGGACTTTCACGAAGGGCAAGAATCGATATATACACATTTGCCTCGTCGGTGTTTTGTCATTCACCACTATGGCAGCGCACGGAGCGAAGCTTGCCTTCTTCCAACTCACGCCTGACGTCATCCTCATCGTCTATGACCATGAACTGCAGCTCATCGAAGAACATCCCCGAGAGGTGAAGCTATGTTTAACCCTAGCAGGATGGACTCTATTGACACGGTTGTTACAGAGAAAAGAGCCCGAAGTCGATTTCATGCACGTGGGAGTCGGTGTCTACCTACGAAGTGGTAGAGATGATTCTTTTTTTTCCCGGTTAGAACAGTGTGGTGGTGCCTCTATCCTACTCCGTCCGGCATTATGGCAGGCGCTGAAAGCTATTATCACCGACGTCCACGACGTACTCCACCCCCAGGCGCACTCTGTAGCTACCCGCACTCTTACACCGGACTGCACCCTATTGTTGTACCCCCAACGCGTGGAGCTCATCGATGACGATAGTAGGTGTTGGTGTACGTCTGAACCAGCGCGTGTCTCTTTATCCCCGGAAGGCTGGACTACCTTGAAACGGGTGTTATGGGGTAACCTCGACGGTGATAGCATTCACCTGTGTGACGACGTCTACATTTTCCGTGGTCCCTATTTTGCTCGACTCCTTTGTCTCAAGCGAGGTGGTTTTACTCTGGATCCCGATCTATGGACGGCTTTGGAACAAGTAGTCCCCATGGTCGATGAAGTACTCTCTCTACAGGATAATCCATCAGAATAGTACGACGCATGTCTGTGCCCACCTAACACTATAAATACCAGGGTGAGACAGAGTGTGTGTCATTCACCGTTCGACATTTGGAGCAAGCATGTCATCCGACCTACGAGCCATCCTGCCCCTTACACCCCAGGTGGGGTTACACGTCTATGAAGATAAAGTCACCCTGGTGGAAGACCGTGGAGATATTTGCTGGGCGCCCGCTGAGACCATATCGAATACGGTGACGCTACCTCGTGACGGCTGGACCAAATTTAAACGGGTGTTGAGCGGTGAGCTCGACGGACACCTCATCCACATAGACAATGCCATCTACGTATACCGTACCACCTTCTTCCTACGCCTGGGCCGCTACCAAGAACCTACGCGAGGCTTCACCCTAGTCCCCGATCTGTGGTCAGCCGTGGAGAAAGTGGTGCCTATTGTGGACCAGCTGTTTACACCGGACGAGCGATCATCAGACCAGTTGGCGTGGGCTCGTGCTATGGAGGACGCGCTGGCTGAACCCCATGAACAACTACATGAACCCGATACAGCCTGGGAACAGAATAGTACTATATAGCACAGAGGCTAGAGTGTCAGTGTCACCTGATGAAGCGAACACACCACACCCGGACGGGGACCCAGGGGCACCCCGATGAGGGGTAGGAAGACAGTGATGAGGGGGTCCCGAAAGGGAAAAAAGGGGTCAGCATCTACAGTGAACAAGGTGTTAACCGATTTGTATTACAACCCTACCAGTCCAGCCGCGTATAGCGCTGTGGGAGCGCTCGCTCGAGCTGCCCATTCCCAAGGCATCAGTCGAACTGAAGTTCGAGAATGGTTAAAAATCCAAGACACTTATAGTTTACATCGAGCAGCCCGACGACATTTTCGCCGTAA
>JAVTVY010050884.1:0-27835 GCA_036873755.1 Hanleya hanleyi
GGTCTGAGTAGTGACAATATTAGATCTGAACTGAGAATGGAACTGAACAATATCACTGTCAGTGATGAAGAACTCCTAGAGAAACTGAATTATGCTGCTCGTCAGGAAGAAACAGAGAAACAGTAAACTCTCTTCGAGGCAGAAAATGAAAATTTCTGTCAATGCAGCCATGGTGGATGAATGTGTCCAAGACGATGACACAACTGAACGTGCCACTTCAAAACAGAAGTTTAAGAAGAACACAGTAAAGGATGATCTTGCTACAATCATAGAAGGACTAGCATCTGTTAAGCAACTAGAAGTCGATATGGCCAGTATGAAGGAGAAACTAGATAGGGAGCCAGTTAGGGAGCCCGTTTCTGGAAACGGCCGTGGCCGACCAAGGTACCGTGCGCGTGGATGTCCAGATTGCCGACGTGATGGAAATGAGTGGTCTTGTCGACACTGCTGGGATTGTGGGGCTGGAAACCACACCAGGCGGAATTGTCCTGAGTTCCGTTCCCGCCTAGATTCGGGAAACGACGAGGGGGCTATGGGAAGGGGTCGACCATAGTCCGGGATGACAAAAGAGAGACTCCAAACTGTGGACAAAACTGTAATATATCATCAGAATTTGTTTCAGACTCTCATTGTGACTCTGGTAAGAAACTGAAAGTTACAAAACTGATTGGTGATAAATGCATGATTACTTGTATGTTCAACAATGTTGTAACTGATGCACTATGGGACACAGGTTCCCAAGTTAGTATGGTTAGCAAGGATTGGCTTGAGGAAAATATGCCAGAATGTGAGTTAAGGTCTGTAGAAGATCTCATGCAAGACAGTTTGAAACTCAAAGCAGTAAATGGGAGTTTGGTACCATTTGAGGGATGGGTGGAGTTTGAAGTTACCTTGGGCAGTGGTAGAGGTAATACCGTTGAACCAATGCATGTCCCTTTTCTTGTTAGTAGTGGGCAAATATCTGACCCCATAATAGGTTTCAATGTGATTGGTGAGTTAGTCAACAACACTAATGCCAAAGCTGGAATTCCACCCGAGTTTAAATCTGCATTTTCGTCCCTCAAACAGTCACAATTACAAGCATTGTACCATTCTGTTCAATCAAAAGGAGAACATAACTACCCTGTGAGAACTGGTAAGCGGCTTTTAAAGATAGCCCCAGGTGAGATTGTCAATGTTTCATGTCATGTCCGCACATCTTTAGTCACTGGCAAAGTCCCAATGCTGTTTGAGCCAGATGCTGAGCAAAATTGGCCAGAAGAACTGGAGTTTAGTGACAGTCTCGTGTCATTAGATATGGGATCTTTTCACAGAATTGACATCCCCATACTTAATAGTAGTAACCATCCCATTGAGCTTTGTTCGAAGACCTTGCTTGGCCACTTGAGTTTTGTCAATGCCATAGTACCAACAGTGCCTGAACCCATAATACCAAGAGAGAGGGAACCGCCATGTGTGTCTTCCGTGGGTACAGCTGCAGATATTGCAGATGGGGAGTGGGAACCGCCCATTGACTTGACCCATCTATCTGAAGACCAACAGAGAGTCGCGAAACGTATGCTTCGAGAAGAGAGTTCAGTATTCTCTCGTAACGCAGATGACCTTGGCTGTATTCCAAACTTACAAATGGAGATAAAGCTTGAAGATAACCATCCGGTGCAGCAGAGATATTCATCCATCCCACCGCCATTGTATCATGAAGTTAGAACATACATTCAAGATCTACTTGACAAGGGATGGGTTACAAAGTCCAAATCACCATACTCGTCCCCGGTTGTGTGCGTAAGAAAACGTGACGGTTCATTAAGGCTATGCGTGGATTTCAGACTCCTGAACAAAAAAACGATTGCAGACCGACAACCTATTCCCCGTGTGCAAGATGCCCTAAATAGTCTATCTGGAAACTCTTGGTTCTCTCTGCTGGACCAGGGAAAGGCCTACCATCAAGGGTTTATGCATGACGACAGCAAACATCTCACTGCCTTTGTAACTCCTTGGGGCCTGTTCCAATGGAACAGAATTCCGTTTGGACTGACCAATTCACCAGCTGCGTTTCAGAGGTGCATGGAGGAATGTCTAGATGGTTATCGTGATCACATATGTCTTCCTTATTTTGATGACGTTATCGTCTTTGCAAAGACTTTCGAGTAAGAAGTTGAAAATGTGCGCAAAGTGTTACGACGGCTCCATTCCTTTGGTATAAAGTTGCGTCCTGACAAATGTGACCTATTCAAAAGGCAAATCCGGTATTTAGGTATGGTTGTCTCTGAGGAGGGATACGGTATGGATCCAAAGGACATTGCAGCAGTTGTAGCATTGAAAGAGCAAAGACCAGCCAATGTGGGAGCCCTCCGGAAACTACTGGGCCTGATTGGCTATTACCGTCGTTACATTCAGGACTTCTCAAAAATTGCAACGCCATTGTATGACTTACTGAAGGTTGATAAGGAGAATAGGAAACCTAAAGGTTTGAAGTCCTCCAGAAAACAGAAGCCGAAGTCTAACCAAGCCCCTTCTAATCATCCGATCGAATGGAAGGACATCCATCAGCGAAGTTTGGAGATCCTTATTGACGCCTTAACCCAACCGCCAGTGATGGGTTATCCGCACTTTGATGAACCCTTTATCCTGTATACGGACGCGTCCAAAGATGGACTCGGAGCAGTATTATATCAAGCCCAGAATGACAAGCTGCGTGTGATTGGTTATGGCTCGCGAACTCTGTCTCCCGCCGAAAAGAACTATCACCTTCATTCGGGTAAACTTGAATTTTTAGCCTTGAAGTGGGCTGTGACTGACAAATTTAGGGACTACCTCTACTATGCGCCCAACTTTACTGTGTATACGGATAATAATCCGCTGACGTACGTGACCACTAGTGCCAGGTTGAACGCTACAGGTCACAGGTGGGTAGCAGAGTTGGCTGATTACAGATTCACCATAAAATATAGGCCAGGCAGGAATAACACAGTGGCAGACACGCTGTCCAGAATGCCAATAGGAAACTACATTCCCATGTGTACGGAAGAGTGTTCCTTCGACACCATTCAAGCCATAGTAACTGGTACTTCAGTACAGGATGACAGCGCTCCGTGCTGTTTGCCTGTAGTAGCTGCAGGATGCTCAGTAGATGTTTTCAACAGTGAAAGTCCACCCAACACAAACACGTTCCTGGACAAGGTTCAGCTACGTGATGCACAGTCTAAAGACCATGCCATCAAGCGAGTGATCCAGTTGAAAAGCCAGGATCACAAACCGTCTGTCCGACAGTTGCGAAAAGAACCACCCGCTGTTAGAGCACTAACAAGAGAATGGCCCAAGCTGAGAGTCATAGATGAACTACTTTACCGCAAGACTGCATCTAATTGTCAGCTGGTTCTCCCAAAGTCTTTACACCAACTCGTGTTCCGGGAATTACATGACAAAATGGGACACTTAGGGACAGAACGTGTCTTAGATTTAGCAAGAAACAGATTTTATTGGCCACATATGAAGAGGGACATAGAAGAATATGTCACCAAGAGGTGTGTTTGTCTGAAACAGAAACGCCCGCATAAACCGGTTCGTGCCCCTATGGAAACAATCTTGTCCACATACCCTCTAGAACTGGTGTCGATTGATTTTCTGCACTTGGAAAGGAGTAAGGGTGGGTTTGAGTATGTGTTCCTGGTTGTTGACCATTTCACCAGGTTTGCGCAAGCATACCCCACAAGGAACAAGTCTTCCAAGACAGCAGCTGACAAACTGTTTAACGACTTTGCACTTAAGTTTGGGTTCCCTACTAAAATTCTGCACGACCAAGGTGGGGAATTTGAGAGTAATCTGTTTTCGGAACTTACCCGTTTATCCGGAATAGGGAACTGCCATACTACTCCGTATCATCCCCAGTGCAACGGCAAAGTGGAGAGGATGAACCGAACGTTACTACAAATGTTGCGGACCTTGCCAGAGGCCCAGAAAGGGAACTGGAAGGATTCACTTGACAAGGTCATTCATGCTTACAACTGCACTCGTCACGAGTCTACGAACTTCTCCCCATTTTACCTTCTATATGGTCGTTCACCGAGACTACCAATAGACTTCATCTTTGGATTTGAACACAGCACCCAGTCCAAGAACCAATCTGACTTTGTGAAAGACTGGCAACGACGGATGACAGAAGCTTATGAAGTGGCATCGCGACAGTCTGGAAAACTCGCCGAATCAAACCGGAAGAGATACAACAAGAAGGTATATAATACCACTCTCAGTCCTGGTGATAGAATTCTTGTTAGGAATTTGACTCCTCGTGGTGGACCAGGGAAATTGCGGTCATACTGGGAGGAGGATGTACACATCATAGTTCGGCAGCAGGGCAGCAACCCTGTGTTCGAGGTCAAACCAGAGAAAGGCAAAAGCCGTGTCCGGATCCTACATCGCAACCTGTTGTTGCCGTGTGACTTTTTACCGATTGATCCTGGTCCTGTTCAAAAGTGCCGGAAGGTTCCCAGGAAGCCGGTCTCTGCTGCTAGGCCACCAACGCCAAGGGCTGGCCAGCCTGCAGATTCAGACTCTGATGAGGATGCTGGGGAGTTCGTTATGATCGAGTGCCCACGAAACGACGGTAGTGCCGCGGGTCCTGTCCCGATGATTTCGAGGGTTCCAGTCAACGAATTTCGGAGCAGTGTTGATCCCAATCCTCCAGAATCTCTACGGAATGGTGATGAGTCACCAGCCGAGGATATAGACTCCGAAAGTGAGGGGACCAGCGGCGACGATTCAATTCAGCCCTTACCTCCAAGACAGCGGCGTCCGCCCATGCGACTAACTTACCCTTCAATGGGCCGTCCAGAGTTTCAACGGTCGCAAAGAATTGAAACATCATGGCAACGCTGTCACATGGATACGGGTTAGCATCCCTCATCCTCGATCTCCGTATATATATATAAATTGTGAACAAATGCCAAAGAACTGCAAGTACAACTAGTCAAGATTGCATCACGTGTTTTGAGAGAGTGTATGGTTGTGTTACTGTAAGCTACATTGGTATGAATTAGACTTTATGTAGACATCGGCCAGAATATGTTCTTGCGCAGCATTCCTCACATAGGGCCCATGTGATTTTTGTTGCGGAATAGTTACTAAGGAAAGTATGCTAAACAGTGTGTAGTCACTTTTAGAGTCGTATCTGTGCCAAAATTGTTATCCTATGCATGTTGGTCTAGGTAGATTTATTAACAGTTATGAAGTACAACCAGTGGGTTTAAAATGTCAGAGCATTTATCTTTTTCCGGGGAGAGTGTGAGGTACCCTTAAGGATACGGTCCCCCACAGGATAAATTATGAAGTTGAAAGTGTGTGATCTACTGCCAAATGGTATGAGTGCTTGACTTGCGAGTTTACTTGTATACTGGATTGTTTCAAATGATATATTTCAAGATAATACATGGTGTATGTTACCTGATCTGTACCACCTGGAAATTGCATATGGTAATGGTTTCGAGCAGAGTGGGGAAGCGAGACCTTAAGATGACAGCATGTGTCGCGCGCTGAATTCTGGGATCGCGCACTTCCTGATAGCAACGTGCCGATCCAGCGTGTGATTTGGGCTGCCATCAATTTGGTTTTATTTTCCCTCTTTGCAGGTAAATATTTTATGATTATTGTATTATCCAACTGCATAAACATATAGAGAATATTGTTATGGCTTGTCAGTGTCGGGACATGTCAGTTAAAGCATATAACGACCGGGAAATCCAGTTGCTCTGAAATCTAGGTCAGACAGTCTGAATATGTATTGCGTCATTGAACGTTGTGTTTATATTATGCTTGACGAATCATAAAACGCTCCCGATGATTGATCGATGGTACACCATTCAGTATTATGAGTTGCGTAATAATTCTCTGGATTATTTGATTGAAATTGTAGCTTGTTAGGTGAAATATCTTAAGAGAACGCTAATTTTCTGTCTGATCATTATATGGCATGATTAAGGAAAGACAACTCTTGATGTCATATGCGAGCGTCAGGGTTCGTACACTCGCCAGGTATCTTGGAAAAGTGGTTATCCATTACTGGAAACAGGATCGAAATATAATTAATTCTGTCTCGAATGCATTTAATTGATATGACAAACTCAAGTTTAATTACAACCAAATTGATTTTTATTGAGATTTGCATTATTTTAAATATATACACAATTATTAACGAGAAATGGATTTATTTGACTATATGCAAATCGGTCATGTTATATAAAGTACAGGAATCCATGTCATTGAATTGTAATTGAATTATTGATTCTAGTTTGATAAATAGTATTGATCTATTGATTTTATTTTCTTTTAATTTAATTGAATGGTAATCAAATAATTGATTTGATTTCATAGTGTTCCAATTAATATATTAAAGTTCTGAATCTATCTGGAACTATAAAGCACTGGAATTTGTCAAACTAATAGATTGTTATATTAATGGAGTTATTATAAAATATAAATGATGTCTGAATTCTGGGATCGCGCACTTCCTGATAGCAACGTGCCGATCCAGCGTGTGATTTGGGCTGCCATCAATTTGGTTTTATTTTCCCTCTTTGCAGAATAAAGAGAATGATTGGCGCTCCAGCTGACATTGACAAAGTGTTCGAGTTATATGTGTTACACGAAGATCTACTTTTACTACAACTGTGGACCCTTGGTTATACTTGTCTGCAAACTACAAACTGATTTGTGCTACTGGTTCTCGCATCTTTTCAATTAGAGATGATCTGATGTGTCATCGTTTTATAAAGAATTCTTTGATTATAGCCTCTTCGTTTTAGTAGATCGGGTAAATGTTTCCACTCACCTTAACTTAACCGTAATCCGCGAAGAAGGTGGGAGGAGGAGGGTGTGTTGAGAATGGGGTATATTAATCGGATACATTGAAGTCCGGAATAGTTTATCTAAATATTGTGGGCTCATTTTCATCTGATCTGCATAACCGGTGGCCCAAACCATCTAAGTAAATTCAAATTGACTCCCTGTAGATAGTCCTTCATCGGTAGTTTTTAGTTCATTTTCAGTTCACTTTTCCACCAATTATCCGTGATCAGTTCATCCACGTGGAACACACTAGTTTAACTTGTTAAACCGCACTGCGCCGGCCTCGTAAGCGGTAGGTACTGGGTTCAATCCCAGGCCGGGTCATACCAAAGACTTGAAAAATGGAACTTTTCTTACGCTCAACATTATTAATGCTGAGCGTAAGAAAAGTTCCATTTTTCAAGAAGATAGAAGATAGAACAATGACGGGTTCGCTCGGTGTCCGTATGATGTGACTTGAGTGGGGTGTCCTGTCTGCCCACGGCATGATATTTCAATGGGGCAGCACTATAAAATGGCAGCGTTCGATCTGCTCTATTACAAGTAGGTACCCCCATCCCTTCCCTTCCCCGTCGTGAAATAGATGGGAAAATGTTGAAAGCGACGTTGAACCCTATTCACTCACTCACTCGCTTGGGGATAGCTATCCCGTTAGAGGCAGTTTTTGCACCCCCGTGACAATTTGTCTTCTGTGTCAATAAATATACAAGATAACCATAACAAACTATATATTTTATGAAAGCGTATATCGTAGGGATTCCAACTATATGATTTGGCGGCGCTGCTACTGTGAAGAAAATATTCCAATTAAAAAAAAAAAATCAAATGAAAACAATAGCGTTCATTTTTCAATTGAAATTTCATGCAAACTGTTGATCTTGTTTTAACTTTGATGGTATAGATCTACCTTGATAGGAGACAACTCGAACTGGTAAACTGTATCTCATTTTTTAAATTTTTGCCTGGTTTTGTTTTTGCAGCTATTTGACTAAAATAAATTGAGAAAAACGTACTATTTCACGGGCGTTGTCTTAAAAGTTGAATAATTGAAATAAACAAAGCCGAAAAGCGTAGCGTGGATACTTCTCGAGAAATAAACATTTAAATATCGGATTTTGTAGAAAGAATGAAAGGCTAGGAATTGGGCAAAATGTGTCCAGCGCCTCAGAAACTAAACGAGGGTTTTGACAATTGACCAATGGACTACGATAATGATGGTTATTAATCAATCAAATCACAGGTGAGAAAAGACGCTATATACTTCACTCGAAGAAGAGGAAGACTACCATTAAGAACCACGCGCACACTACGAGCATTCTCATGGCATCGGCAAACCTCCTGTCTCATACACCCTCTGGTTGCGTTTGAGTTAAAGGATATGTGACGACAATACGGAAATAAATCCCTTGTGTGTGATGGTAATCAAGCTGAATATTTTTTTCAATCCAAAACCTGTCAAATCAGATTTTTACATACTGAAATATAAGCCTCGAAAAAATTGCGATGCTCCGTTGTATAAAAATGGAGATATGATTGATTAAAATGTGCTCCTCGGCCCGAGTTGGTATTTTTGAGGCATTTACACTGAGGATTTTTTCCTCTTATAGCAAAAATATGACACCTCAAACCAAAATAATTTTGTCACACAATATATTATGAAGTTTGGTTTTTTTTGGAATGAACCACGAATGGTTTTGGTTTGAGGTGTCATATTTTTGCTACAGGAGAAAACCCTTCATGAAAATGCCCCAGTGTACCAAAATAAGCCCGGGAGCACATTTTGATCAATCATATCTCCATTTTTATGCAACTGATCATCTCAGTTTTTTCGAAGGGGACATTTCAGTATGTAAACTTCAAGAAAAATCTTATATGATAGGTTTTGGAGTGGGGGAAAAAAATCGGCTTTATTACCATCACACACAAAGGAGTTTTTCGTATGTAAACGTTCGTTCGCAGCTTTTGAATGCATCACTCTTCGCTAATCAGCATCGTTCGCTATACCGGTGTCATACAAACGGTGGTCCCTCAGATATGAGTGTCCTCGTGCTATGATTTAACCGAGCCCGGATACTGACATCTGGAAAGGGTCACTTAGATATCAGAGCCCGCCCAAGGTAAAGCATAGGAGACCGATCACCGATACTAAACGGAGTGGAGTGGGTTCCGGATCTCGCGGTTAAACAGATGCGCTCTTTTCAAATAAGTCTTCAATACCGGTACGATATACTAGATCCATATTTTCATATACGCCACCTTTTTTGACTGAATGAAATCAGAGGTTATTACACCAAAAGTAGGTTATAAACTCTGACAATGGGAGAATGTCTACAACGAAAGGAAGAACATTGCGCAAGGTGTCAGAGGTGAGATTTATGGCGTCTACCAAAACAATTATATCCCAGCCTTCGCGTTTGACACGGGGAAAGGGAGGAACAACGTTAAAACGTGTTACATGATAGATAATGGTAATCTTCTAGTCTTCGGAGATGAAAAGGGTGCTACAGTTAAGTTGTTCTGTTTTTATTGACCGGAATAAAATATTAATTTGACCCACATGTGTTGCCACCAATATGGGCAAATGTGGATGAAATACAATCCAAAGTGACATCTTATGGCAAGGTATTTACATACAAAATTTGAAAGAGTTGCAAAAGTTGAATCGATCTAAATATGCTGTTGGGAAAACAAACAATTTCGAATGTGTCTATGTACACGAAGGGCAAATCCAAAGCGACATTTTGCAACAAGATATCCGCATAACAAATTTGAAAAGAATTAATCTTTCGAGCCATTTTCATCTTATTGTTCGGAAACTAAATACACCTATTGGGGTATGTGAGTAGTAAATGGGTCCTTGGGTAAGTGATCTATGTGAGTACTAGAGGTCGGAGAAAGGCCAAGGAGTCGCATAGGTGGCCGTTCGTACAGAGGACGAGGATATTTTCGGCGAGGAATCAGTGAAAGGCTATTGGGTCACGCAGGGTATCTTTGGTTGTCTAGAGGTAGAGGCTATTTTCGGAGTGGAGTCGGCGAAAGGGCATTGGGTTGAGCAGGTGGTCCCGGTTTGCATAGAGGTAGGTGTGGTGTTAAGTCACGGTACCTCGGGTAGCTAAGAGGACGGGCTTTTTTTCGTGTAACTAAACAAGTCGGCAGGCATTTGAAGGGGATACTATTACGCGATGAGAGAAAAAACAGAGTGATATGAACACTGTGTTCTCGACACCGGCGAATTAGAATAACCATTCCATTCTAACCATCAGGCCAGTATATACAACTACTACTTTCAAACAGAGAAAAAATGGATGAAGGGTATTTTTTCATACAATAAGGAGCTGATCGATACAGGAGCTGATCGATCTACACCAACACACAGTTGAAGATGGAATAATTAACATTGTACGTTTGTTAATAGTCGGCGGTTATGCAAAAGACGTTTGTGATTGATTGATATATTTCTCAGGCCCTGAACAGGGAACATGAGCAGAATGATATACCAAAATATACATTCATACATGACGACAGTGTATGTGACGTAATGATATATATAACAGGTATACAAATTCTAGTATCGGATAACATACATATGTGCCCTCTTGGGGCAATAATTTTTGTCATCATCAAGATCGTATGAGCATCTGTTGATTGATTGAAATTGCAGTTTAAGGGCCGCTTCCCGTACGGATTTCGCAGCCCATCAACTCAATGTTTTATTTTAATTACACGTTACATTTCTTAGTTTGTTAAAGATGTTTACAAGCGCTGTATTATCAAATAAACAAATAAATAAGTAAATAAATATATAAATAAATAGATAAATAAGTAAATAATAATAAATGGGCGGATGGAGATATAAATAGAATAGAAGAATTGTCTATGTACAGGTTCATCGGTTGGTTTTTGATTAGGTTATATTGGCAAGTATGTGTTCATTGTACATTGTAGTCGCGTGGATAATTCCTTTGTCTTTGTACCCCTCTGTACACACAAAGCCGTCCAGAAAAAAACTGGGAGAACCATAGGCGGGTTCTTCCAGAAATCTGTGCCTGTAACAATTGCTTGGAGAGTGTATTGGGGTACAGGATGGCAGGTCTACATCCTATATTGGTGAAAGTCAAAGGATCATATTTGCATTAGACAATCGTTACATCGGTGGCATCTCAGGTGTGGCACATCTGATCTGTGTTGTCTTCAGTGAGTATGGTTTCAATTGTTCGTGGTTGTGGTAGGCATTGCTCGATTTGGTTAGCTGTTCTTGTTTCCGTTGATTGTCCGTGGTCAAGGTGTGGGTTTTGGGATTCCACTGAAATGGCTAAGTAAGGGTGGTTTCTGGGGTGTTGTCACTCACGGTGCTGTTTAATAGTTTTTGTCGTCATCGGTGTTCTGTTTCATGGCTGGTCTTACTCGTCTGTGCTCTTCAGTTTGCTGTGTCTGCATTACAAAGAATAGAAGAGTTTGTAGTTTCTTGTTTTCTGGTGTTATTTTTTGCCACTGACAGGCACTATCATGATCTATGTCACACATGGTCAATAGCAATAATTAATTAGGTACATAAATAAATCAGTTGATAAGTAACTAAATATTATAAATAAAAAATATTATTATAATTAAAGCTGATGGTGAATGTTTGATATAACCTCCAGTCTTCTGCCCCTGCTAGAAAACCGGACGGTTAACATTCGTTAAAGAGGGTTGGAAATAAGGGAACACAATTTGATCGGTGCTCATTATTGGGAGCTTTTAATTTGATCAGTGAATTTGTCTATCTTATTGCTATGGCATTTTGATTGGTTAGTGTCCAAATTTGATCAGTCATTTCTGATCACTGACCCTTATTTCCGCCCCTGTAATATAGTTTTGACTCTACACTGTTATAAATTACCGTTATTTCACGGTAAATGTATGTTGGAGTTTACAGTATATTTAACGGTAATCACATTAATCTGTACATTGAACTGTGATATTTCAGTTGATATCAACTGGAACTGGTAAACTGCGCACAAACATAACGAAAATTCCTGTTTTCTCTGAAAGGAGGTTGATATTTTTGCACACGAAACGCGCATTTGCAGGTGAAATCCGACACCTGCGTTGTACAACATTCAGAGCATAACCAGAACATGCAGTGACACAGCGGCTAACTTTAATTTTAGTTTTATATGACGAGGAGGTTTCTGTCACAGATTCCTTCATCATTATTTACCAAACTTGTGGTGACCGCATTTGTAAACACGAAGAGCTGAAACACGCGAACGAGCAATTTCGACCTTCCAGTAACCTACCGCTACTTTTCCACAGAACGGATAATTGTAGACACTTAACGGTACCGCGTAATTAAACATTAAAGGATATTGAATAAACGGTAATTGTAAATTACAATGCAACCTAATTTACGGTTGATTGCCTGTTAAAAAGCGGTAATTGTAGAATACGGTGTAACGTAATTTTACAGTTGAATGTACTGGCACCTTTTCTGCCAGTACATTTAACTGTAAATTTACGGGGCGATTTATAACAGTGTAAGCGTGCTACATTTATTTAAATTTGGTCTTTGGTTTCTTGGTGTAACCATATAATATTAAATGGTAGAGTAATAGTCAGTCGATTTGATGTAAGCTAGTAAGGTGGAGTATACCTTGTTTATAAGAGGAGGTTTAGGATTTAATATGGAAGCCAACGACAGAGGGACATTTAAGTTTTGAGCTCGTTTTCCCGTGTGCGGCGATCGGTGTTATGTTTTGGGCATTTGAGTATAAAGTGTTCTATCGTTTCTCCTTCGTTGTTGCATGAGGCGCATAGTGGTGATGTGTTTTTTATTAGCTTAGAGAGGTGTGATTTTAGCCCTGTTTGGCCTAGTCTTAATCTTGTGATGATGCGGTCGTCCCGTTTACTGTCTAGCTGGAATCCACAACTCCGTCTTTTCCCCTCATCTAGAATACTATGTAGCCATCTACCTCGGTTTTCTTCGTTCCATTCCTATTTCCATTTACTATCTATTCTGGTTTTGATGATAGAATTCAGTTCTTTGGTTCCTAGTCCTATATGCACGTCAGGTGCAGTTTTGGTGAGGCTGTCTTTGGCTGTCCTATCGGCGGCTTCATTTCCCCTAACGTCCACGTGGGCGGCAATCCAAGCTAAAATGGCGTCAATGTCATTGTCTCGTATTTGTGTACATAAAATTTCTATTTCGTGTATGAGGTCAGGTCTGCTGTCGGATTTGGAGTTCGCTATAGATACCAGTCCGCTTAAGGAATCGCTAAGAATAACGGTGGAAACCGGTCGATTCTGAAGAACCCATTCGAGGGCCTTGATTATGGCGACTAATTCAGTGGTGTATACAGACATATTGTCTAGTATAACGAATGCAGAACCTGTATTGTGACTTGTGTTTTTGGAGCCGTCTGTATACATTTTCAAGCGATTTTTCCAATGTGTGTCAATATATTCGAAGGCAGTGACCCTTATATGCTCTGGGTTGTCCTGTTTGGTGATGTAGCTATGTATATTCGTGTCCACGTGAGGTGTGATTAGTTGCCATGGTGGTCTATTGACCTTGTCAGTGTCAGAGATACAAGAGATAGGAATGTCGTGTTCTTGGAATAATCGTTCTATCGTGTAACCGAGTGGTGCGGAGTCTTTTCCCCATTTCGTTTTTAGGTATTCGTATTCGGTTTTTGGGCCAAAAATGTTGTGGCATGGGTGGTTTTCGCCCTTGGCTATTGTTTTCCCTGCATATTTCCTTGTCAGCTCTTCTCGTCTTAAATGCAAGGGGTTTTCATTAGTTTCTATTTGTAGACTACATAAAGGAGTTCCTTTGAACGCCCCGGTGGCTATTTTTAAGGCCGAATACTGAATGCTGTCTATTCTTTTTAACTGGGTCTTGCATGCTGATTGGTAGGCGATTGAACCATAGTCTTTTTTGGATCTGATGAGTGTTTGATATAATTTGATTAAGCTATGTTTATTGGCCCCTCAGTTGGTACCCGATACGCACCTCATAAGGTTCAGGTCCTTGTTACACCGAATAATTAATTGGTCGATGTGGTCTTTCCAAGTGAGTTTTCGGTCGAAGATCATACCTAGGTATTCGACACTATTCTTAAACTCGATTTTCTGGCCTCCTAGTGATAGCGTGATGTCTGTGTTTTGTTTATTTGAGAATAGCACCCCGGTAGTTTTGACAGCTAAAAGTTTGAATCCCCATTTATCGGCCCAGTCGCTAACTGTATTTAGTACCTTTTGCTTTATACTTGTTAATTTTTTTATCGAGCCAGCAGATTTCCACATGGCAGCATCGTCAGCAAAAAGTGATTGTTCAATTTCAGGATGTTTTGTGTCAATTTCGTTGGCCAGGCCATTAATCAGGATGTTAAAAAGGGTGGGGCTTATGACGCTGCCCTGTGGAGTGCCGTTATCTAGCTGGTGGTCCATGGATATGGTGTTACCAATACGAACTTTGAAGTTTCGGTCATGAAGAAATTTTTGTATCCAGTGTTGTATCCTGCCCGTAATTCCTAGGTTGTTTAATTGGGTGATAATCCCGTCCTGCCATACAAGGTCAAATGCCTTTTCTATATCCAAGAAACAGGTTAATGTTATATTAACTTATAAAACAGGGCTATTCCACCAAGCGCCTCCACTCAAAGCTTCTCAAATTTGGCGATACATATCGCATGCTGATAGCAAAATACGAACGTAGCGTGCAAGATCTATGGCGCTACGTTTCGTAACTTGTGTCTAATTCCGCTTAACCCGGGGCTAGGGGCCGTATGAACCCATGTACTTCAAGATCCTCATGGTACTCATATGAACAGTCACAATCAAAGCGTGACTGAGATACATCTTTTTTTTTAGATGACGACTCTATAACGAATATTATGGATTAAGAATACTGATCAGCGATACGGATTTGATATTTTTGGAACATCATGATGTCTTGCCGGCATCATTGAAAACTGTTGACCGCTTCTCTCTTGCAGGAAACAAGCCTATGTTTATGTATACTATGATTGTCTTTTTGAATTTGGTGCTAATAATACTGTTATGTGGAAAATGGAATAGGTCTTTGGATTATGGACGCGGATATTCTCTAATGGACGACGGCTGGATTATGAATGACGGACTAGACGCTTGTAATGTATATTGGTGTTTGGCATTACCCTTTTTGATTGAGTGTTGGAGTCTGGCTATGTGGTCTAAAGTACTTCTTTTTTTCCGAAAACCGCTTTGTGTTTTGTTTAACAGGTTGTTGCTTTCCAGGTGATATTCAAGTCTATTTTTGACCATGGTTTCCATAATTTTGCATAAATTTGACGTGAGTGAGATCGGCCTATATGACTCACTGTCTGATGGGTCTTTACCAGGTTTTGGTATTGGGATAACAATAGATGATTTCCATTTGTTCGGGAGTTGTTTGGTCTTCCAGCTCACATTAATTAGTTTCAAAATTAGTTCCCGAGTGTTGCTTGGTAGGTGCTTTAGGATTGTGTACCCTAGTTTGTCTTCGCCGGGGGAACTTTCTTTTTTAGAGTGTAAGGCTTTTCTGTATTCATTGATATTAAAGTCTCCGTTAAGGTAGTTTTCTAAATAATCATTTGGGTCATTTTCCAGGATCGTTTCTTGTTTGATTTTTCTGAATTCTGGTTTCAGATTGCTATCGCTACTGTTTGATGTGAATGATTCAGCAAGATATTCTGCCTTTTCAAGATTAGTTCTCTTTGTTTTGTTTAGTACAGGTATTGTGTTAGTTGCTTTCCCTTGAATGCTTTTTATTTTATTCCATACTCTCTTTGAGTTAGTTACTATAAATACACTGGATCTCAAATCAAAAATCTATAGTGTTGCAAAAATCTTCCCAGCATCTTGATTTGGCTTCTTTGACGCTTTTTTCTGCTATTCTTTTCAGTTCCTTTTATCTTTCATGATCACTCTGGAGCCGACTTTTTTTTAATTTTCTAAGTGCTTTTCTCTTTGCCGCGATGTTCTTTCCACACTCTTGGTCCCACCAAGGCACTGGATTTTTGTTCGGCCGCTTATTCATAACTGGAATATGTCTTTGTGCTATGTTTAGAGGTTTGCTGGTTATATTTTCATTGAAAGTCTCTATATCATTACTAAGTATATCGTCATGTATTAGACTTTGGCAATCGTTTTGGAAGCTTTCTCAGTCTGCCTTGGAGTATTGGAAACGTGGGAGAGGGTCTGTCTTTTCAAAATCTGGTTTCATGCTAAATTTAGTTAGGATCGGAAAGTGGTCGCTGTCTTGTGTATCTGGTAAAACTGCCCATTCTGATTTAACTGCTAGTTCGGGAGAGACTATTGTTAGGTCAATTGCAGTGAGTTTACCAGTTCGCATATCTATTCTCGTCCCTTCTCCTGCAGTCTATAATTTCTTCATATTTGAAATTCCAGTTAAAGAAATCTTGGCCTATTTTAGCTATGATTATGGTTTTTTCTTTTTTATTCAGTTTGGGCTGATTGGGGTCGGTAACTGAGTTTATCGCTAACGTTATGAAACCTAGAAGGTCAAGTTTAGTCATTGAAATTCTTTCAGTTTCCTTCTCATTGTCTTCTATTTCTATTGTTTCTTCGGGTTTGGCCGAGACAGGTGTAGCAATTGTTTCACTCACGTTTGTTCTATATGTGCCATTGTTAGACTTATCTTTTGGTTGAGTTTGGTTTCTTTCACTGCCTGTGAGTATGAAATGCCTTTGTTTACTTTTATGAACTCCATTGTGCGCGCAGTTTTGTAAGCCGGGCAGCCCTTATATCCTGCTGAGTGATTTGCTTTACAATTGGCACAGGTAATTTTGGGTTCGGTACAAAGATCATAGGTGTGATTTCCTGCGCATTTGGGGCAAACAACTTGCGATTTGCAGAAATTTTGAAGATGTCCAAACTTTTGACATTGAAAACAGCGCTTAGGGGTATCATAAAAAGGTTTCATTGATATATTGTGTACCCAGAGCCGAATAGTTTCTGGAAGTTTTGTTCCTTTGAATACTAACATAACACTAGTGGTATCGTTCTTATTTTTCTGTAATCTTTTAGCGTATATGACATTTTGATCCGAAAGTTTTTGCTTGATATCCTCTAGCTTGATGTTCAGGTCAATTCCATAAATTACTCCTTTGCATTGCTCTCTACGCTGTATGAATTGTTTCACCGAGACAGGTTTATCTGCTAGTAGGTCTAAACGTAGTAATTTGACGAACTGAGTTTGTGACTTGCAGTGGACTTTCAGATCACCACCCGGGAGTTCAAAGACTTGATGTACGTCACCAGCACATTTTTTGATATCGTTTGCTACCTTGGCCTTTGGGAATTTACATGCTCTCAGTTGAGTTAAACTATGAATGATGGCGATAAAATTTGCTAGACTCCTTGGGGATTTGGGACAGGGTGCGTGTTTTTTGTGAGGTGGAGTTTGATCAGTGTTGATTTCTGAGAGCTTCCTTTTAGGTGTTTTTACGGTGTATTGGGAGGCATCCATTGTCTGATTTGCTTTTGTTTAGATCAGGACTAGTTGTTATTTGGTAAGGAGTGACTTTAGTGATAGAAAATATTAGTCTAGGTGCAAAATTTCAATTCAAAACTTAGCTCTGGCTGGCTGGTTTCTCCCGCTGTTGTTGTAGTTTAGGTAATCCTGCAACGCCGGGGGAACAAAGACCGCAGTGGAACACAAAGGCTTGGAAAGCTAGGCTGGTTTGGCAGAACAAAAACACGTCCGTTCACTCTGACGAATGTACTGTTTTGATTGAAATTGTAGTTTAAGGGCCGCTTCCCATTCGGATTTCGCGGCCCATAAACTCAATGTTTTATTCGATTCTCGCGGTACATTACGTTGTTTATTGAATATCTTTTCCAGCGCTAAATATATAAATAAATAAATAAATAAATAGATAAATAATAAATAACAATGAGGGATTAGTAGGAGATATAAATAGAAGTAAATAGGAATCGCTATATGTACAAGTTCGTAAGTCTCTTTCTGTTTTTTTTTTCTTTTTGATTAAGTTATACTGGTAATTGTGAGTTCACTGTAATCGCGTGTATGATTCCTTTGTCTTGGTACCCCATAGTACGCACAAAGCCGTCCAGAAAAAACTGGGAGAACCAGGGCGTCTTCAGGGTTCTTAGAGCCGACTTCCCGACTGACGCCCTCGGGAACAGGGGGGTCCTTCCAGAAATCTGTGCCTGTAACAATTGCTTGGAGTGGGTATTGGGGTACAGAACGGCAGGTCTACGTTCTATATTGCGTGAAAGTCAAAGGATCATATTCTGTGTCGAGACGTCAGTTGGGTAACATCAAAGGGGTAGCGTGTCCGGAGTGGTCTAGGGTCGAGTATTCTGATTCTGGGTGTTCTTGCTATGCGGCGTTGTCACTCAAGGCGCTTTTAGTATTCTTGTAATCGTCATCCGTCTTCTGTTTTAGGTCTTGTCCAACTCGTCTATGGTCTTCGGTGTGCCTGTATCATATGAAATAGAAGGCTTGTAGTCATTCTTGTTTTCTATTGTTTTTCGATGCAATAATTTGATATATCTTCCTCACAACAACAGGCACCCCCCGACCGTCGGTCACATAATATGAATAGCAATATATAATTAAGCGAGTAAATAGATGGACAAATGGATAAATAACTAAAGATTTCGATGGATTCAGTACTTGGTGAATACACAAATAAACAGCTCTGTATTATTTCTGAATGCATTATCGTTTGATGGCCATAAAGAATTTGTAGGACAATGAGATAGACGGCCCTCAGTATCAAGGTAACTCCGCCATCACCATTTCCTATATTTTATGCCGAATACTGCTCGCTATATGCGATTTGGCCGTGCTATTGTTGTCGTGAATTCAATTAGATTTGGCCATCGTTTGTTTTGTAGGACAGTGGAACAGACGGCCTTCAGTATCAAGGTAACTCCGTTTGTTGCCATGCCTATTTTATTTCTAAATGAGTCTGTGACATTTTGGCCGGATGTTATGTATGGATAGTTATTATGGCCATAATGTTTTGTATGGTTATGGTGCACACGGCCCTCAGTATCAAGGTAACTCCGATGCAACCATACCATTTGTTTAAGTCAGAAGAATGATTTGGCCTCTATCAAATCGTGTGATAGTACTTGGTGTACTAGTGGTTGATTATGTGGAAAAAAACCAAACAAAGAAAGAAAAAAAAAAAAAAAAAAAAAAAATGTTGACTGCGCATGCACGGCGGTAGTATTATATACTGGAATAATAGCCAGCAGCTTTGATAAAATGTACTGTTTCATACAGACGTGTATATATATACAATGTGAAAACAATAGTATGACAAACACAATAGTATACAAATTGACCAATGAGGACACAACACAAAAGGGCCTGGAATGAGCTCAGGTAAGTTCACTTGAAGACACTTATTACAAGATGTCAAAACAAAAGCCTTTGCTAATCATTGGAACAAATTGTTATTCAAAGAAGCCCTAGCTACAACAACTAGAAATCCTAAATTAAATCACGAGTTAAAAGCCTCAAAAGACCTTATTGTCTTTAAGTGAACTGACCTGAGTTCATATCATTCCAGGCCCATTTATCTTAGTTTATATCATTGATAGCGTGGAAGAATTTGGATAATTTTGGTAATACCGTCCGACTTGGGTGTAGGAGCAGCCGTGTTATCTGACTGGCAGTGATCAACCTCCAAAAGCGATCAAACACAGGTACACGACCGTCATTATGGATTACCCGTAAACAATAGAATGTAAATATGATGACCATATAGGATGCTAATGTCTTCTCTCAAACTCCAGCTCCTAAAACTGTGTGTTATTTAAACAGACTGAAAGAAGTTTTCGTCTTCAATTGTTTAGCGGCTCGTTTCAACATCTTTCCGCCCATGTCGTTACTATATCCTTTAGGCTACAGACCGATGAGCACTGTTTTGCCCCAGATATGGCTCAGCTTGTCAAAGTTCTGACACGATGAACTCAATGATGGTGGAAATCTCTCGTCAAAATTATACACCCTCGGGCTGCAACCAGCGACCGAAATCTAATCAATTGCAAACAGTGGTCGAAACCGGTCCAGTTCGCTCTTTGTCTTCGTCACGGTTCTTGACCCGACGAGGAGGCTTTCTAATAAAACGTTTTGAAAAGATAAACGCGGGAATTCTATGTTCCATGATAGACGCCGGATGAATTTTCTCGAAAACAAAACCGAAACGATATGCAATTGAAGTCTGATTTTATTCGTCGTAACACGGTTATATTGCGCATACATTTGTCATCATTACGTATACATCGAATATATGGTGGTTATGTAAAGACGGACTCGCTGTATTCATCTGATTGTGGATACAATATTCTATAATATGCAATTTAACAGTACTCCAAGGTGCATGCTCAAGAAGTCAGTTCATTTTTTTCTTATTATATTGTCTGGAAACGAAATTTCAAGTTGGCGCCACGTTTAAGCACATGTGAACGCAAAATTACAAAAATGCGGTATTTCGGGAAATATATACAACTCCATCAAACAGATGTATGTTCTCAATCAGTCTCGGGTAAAGTCTAATTCATGTATGAGTGACACCTTCCCTATTGCTAGAGGAGTGTTTCAGGGCAATGTATTAAGCCCAATATTATTTAACCTGTTTATTAATGATTTATTAACGGGACTGAACAGCCCCAACTGTAATTCACCCCGTGTCTGGGATGAACATGTATCAAATTTAGCCTACGCTGATGATATTGTACTATTATCTCTGAATAGAGAAGATCTGCAGCTAAAACTTGATTGTCTTGAAAAATATTTGTTAAACTGGGGATTGTCTGTTAACATAAAGAAAGCAAAAATTATTACTTTTGGGTGTAATAGGAGTATTAACTATAATTTTCATATTGGCAAGGACCAGACTGAATGTGTTAATAAATACAAATATCTAGGGGTCGTACTTCACGGAAATGGTCATTTCAATTTTGCTATTGATAACCTCGCAAACCGAGCAAAAAAGGCAATTTTCTCCTTTAAAAATGCAATAGGGCTGAAGGAGTTAGATATCTCATTAGCTGGCAAACTATTTGATAGTCTAATTCGACCCATTCTACTTTATGCTTCAGAAACATGGATTGGTTACCTGGATAAGCCTGGGACTATTGAGTCTATTCTTAGTAAAAACAATGCATCAGAAATTGTACACAACAAATTCTGTAAACAGCTGCTTGGGGTCCATTCTAAAGCATTCAATTTTGCTGCATTAGGTGAGCTTGGTAGAACACCAGTTAAACTTTATGCAATTCTAAATAGTGTAAATTTACTTTTACATATTATGTCTGCTGAGCGAACCTCGCTTTTATATAAAGCTTATCTAGAACAAATAGAAGAATGCAGAAATGGAATTAAAAAAATTGGATTTATTTTGTGAAAGGCATCCTTTCTGAAGTAGGATGTTCTCATCTCTGGGAAAACCAGGGGTGTAGAGCCCACAAGGCTACTCTAAGATTTGTTAAGCAGAGGTTATTTGAAAAAGCTAATACTGTATGGAGGAACACTTTGTTGAAGTTCAGTAAAACAAAAACATATTGTTCTATTAAGACAATGCTGGAACCTGAAGGGGCCATTATGTCTATACGTAACAAAGCGCATCGAGACTCTCTTTTTACCTCCGTCGATCAGACAGAGGTGGTGAAAATCAGAGTCAGTGATTGGCCACAACACCGCCCCCCTCCCCCCCCCCCCACACACATTGGATATCAGCTGATTCCTCAGGAAATAAACATTACGCATGTAATGACCACCGGCAGAGTGATACATGTGTCAATCGGTCAGACATTTTCAAGGATGCCCAGTTCTAACTTAAAACAACCATGCCGGACTTCATTCCTTCTCTCAGAATAATTGGATCTAACTTTTACAAAACCTGCAGCTCCCAATAGCTCCTGGATCTAGACCACATAAATGAAGGGATCTAGTTTATCGGTGCTATGGCATAAATATCATGTAGAATGGGATTGTGTGGATAATATCAGATTCATGAAAGTTGAAGTCCTGCAGCATGCTCCACAAACTTTCTGGTCTGCGCCAGTGTGGATCTATACTTGTTTTTTTGTTTTTTTTTTACAAAATTATCTCCCTTGACCAGGTGAGGACTTGAATGTGTCTGAAATAACTTAGCTTCTAGAAACAAAGACTTCATTTCCTGAGTAGAGGTAAAAACCGAACATATTTTGATTATTTTATTCAAGTTTCAATTCCACTTCTGGTATATGTATATGTATAAAATACATACAGAATGAAATGCATACAGAATAACACAAAGAACAGGTATATGTATCTCATTACATTCTTAACCAAAGATCAATACCTGGGTGATATTACAACAATACCATGGTGTTATATATTGTTATGATTGGCTTAACTTTAGCTGCTGAAGATATTTCTAATTTGAGGGTAATGGGCAATCATACTAAATTTATTTTCAGAACTTCATTTATTTTCACAATAAGCAACATAATCGAGATTAGCAAGTGAAGTTTTACAACATAATGTAATACACATCATGGGTCTCCTTCAGTTTAGTGTAGACATATATACCCTTGAATATCTGTTACCATGATTCAGTCATAATATTGTCTGTATTATATTGATGTCGACAAGGAATATACATAATTATTTGATAGTATTATTCATTGTATGTTGTTTATGATTAACATGAACTTTTTATTCGCTGGAATCCAGCCATTTGTTTCATATGGGCAATATTCTCATCAGCCATCACCATTCAATATGAATGTGATACATGTACAAGTCCATGGTAATTGATACATTATGGTGAAGGTGTCCTGTAACACCAGTATACAAAATTATTCCGAGCTCATTGAATCATCACATCATGCTGAGACAGATCAGAACGGAGTGTTGGTAAAATCAGATGTGTTTTGTAGAGGATTCTGTCAATGAGGATGCTATACTGTACAGTATGAAGTGTTGATGTGTAAGGCCTATAGCATAAAATCACAAGTAAGTTAGTAAAACTAGGCACACAGGGTCTCATTTCTGCCGCTAACGTGTTGATTTGGGTGGGGGCGTCCTAATGTCTGAAGCAGTATTCCAGGTTTTCCATCAATATACTCTATTCCATACCCCAATATTTCAAGCACGTGAAATCAAAGAAATATTATTTGCGGGGAATGTGACTTCCACATCCCTAGCTGGACATGCTAGTGGGGAACCCTCAATCTGAGGCTAATTACCATTGGTGAAGTTAACGTCAACCACCCCCGTCAACCACCCCCTCTGCTCAAAAGATGAAAAATATTTTGGTATCTACCTTCAAGCTAGTTGTAGAAGCTACAGCAAAATATGTTCACGATTGTTTTTTGTTGCTCGGAGATAATGGGACAATCAGATAGTGGGGTCATATGTATATGTGTTACATTATGCATTAAGATACCTCTGCTGCCAATTAATGGTTCAGAATAATGGTTCTAATTTATATTTAGGCGAAAACGTTGAATCAACAGTACTTTGTTGCCATATGGATGCCAATGTGCTGGCCAATGTCAATTAGCGCTTTCTGTTTACCGTATAGCCTTCGGGCATAATTGAACAATACATGATCTCTCTGTGAACGAAACGCAACCCAAAGCGACATCTTATGGCAAGGTAAGGTTTGTGGTTCGTAATCTTCCCTCAAGCTTATATTGTCAGCTCATGACGGAGTTTTAACCATTGATAACTGAGATAAATATACATAAAATTATCTCACTATTATGCCTTCAATGATGATAATGGCAATTTTAAGTCCAGCTATCACTAACTAAGATTATTTGAAGCCATAGCAAAGAGGAGAATAGTTCGGACCACAATTTACGGTGCAAAGTAACTCGTCAGTGTACCAGTTGTTCCGCCGGGGCGAACCCTTAATCCAAGTAATTGAAGTGAAAAAGGCGGATTGAAAAGTGTCGAACTAAGTAAGGAAAGTCAGAGTACAGTCATGTTCCCCCCCCCCCTGCCATGTTCCCCCTGTCCCATCCCCCCCCCCTGTCATGTTCCCCCTGTCCCATCCCCCCCCGTCATTTGCCCCCTCCCCCTGTCATGTTCCCCCCAGAACATATCCCCCCTCCCCACTGTCATATTCCCCCCTTATATTTACTTGTCCATATAGCTGTTGTGGGTTAAATATTTAGGTAATTTTTTCTTCCAGTAAAATAATGCCAATTTTTACTTATCATAAAATGTTACAGGAAAAGACAAATGTAGATAGATTAAGCTTCTTAAATTATTATATATTTATTAGCTTCCTATTGATTGGACATTAACTGGTACAGGTGTGTTTATGATTGGTATTTTGAGATTGAACCATCTTCTGTGTGAGCAGGTAATCCCCTAATCTCCAGGTAAGTCAGAATGCAACGGTTTCAAAACTGCATCTCAGGTTGGGGAGGGGGGAAGTTAACCTGCTAACAATATATCCCTCCCCCCCCCCCTTATATTTACTTGCCCATATACAGTAGAAGGAGGAGAATGTGTACTTAGCCAGATATAGCTAACGTCACCCAAAATAGGATAAATATTTATCTGCCACAAATCTTACCGTACTATAGCAATCTCCAGGGGCGGCGGAACCGGAGGGGGGGGGCCGTGCCCATGCCATGAACCGATTCCGAGAAATGAATAACAGCTGTGACATGCGCGAAGTTTCGTACGAGGGAAATTTGACCCAAATGTTGATATCCGAGGGAACCCGAACTTCAAAAAGTCGTTGTGGCTCGAAGTTATGTCTGTGGTTCGCACATTTCGCCAAGTTAATAAATATACAGAGAAGGCTGTCGGAATTCTTCGGGAAAAGTGAGTTATAATCATATGCAAATAGGCCCAAAATGACCCCAATATGATAAGCTTTAAAGTCACGAAGTTTCAGTTCCCTCGGTTTTGTAGTTTCGGAGCAGCAGAGAAAAGTTCAGTAACGGGGCACTCGCCCCCCCACCCCTCCCTCCCCCCTCTATGGGTGATATTATCGGACGGGCGATATTACCGGAGACCCGCTATCGCGCACGCTTCTGAGTTCATGTTGAAGTTGGACATTTTTACAAGAGATTTGCATCGTGACCCGTCCGATAATATCACCCATACTCAGGGGTTTCAGAAGGTTGCACGGTTGCATCGTGACCCGTCCGATAATATCACCCATATTATCGGACGGATGATTTTATCGGACACCCGCTCGCACGCACGCTCTAAGCTAGTGTTGACATTCCAGGGCGGTAGAAATTGAAGATGGTCACGATGGAAATCTCTTGTAAGAATTTCAACTTCAACACGAGCTCAGAACGAAAAGTATTATCGATGGCTTCTTCTCTTGCTGGGGTCCCGGTGTTAAAAATAGCAACGGGACACATTTGATGCAGAAAAGACGAAATATTTATCTACTGTCACTGAAATAGGAAACGCACAAGACGATGTTGAATCAGTTGGACTCTGCATCGATGTTCAGCCTTGTTGATTATATTTTTTTTAGCGTTTCGGAAGAGTTAAAAATAGGAAAACTCGCTGTGAATTATCACCCCTAACAGGCCTCGGAAATGCTCTAAAATGCGTTAAATGGACGCTAAAATTTCAAATTCGCGGGAGGGGGACACCTCCTCCCGGTCCCACCCCCGGTTTGGCCCCCCCCCCAATATTTAACTCCTTCCGCCGCCCCTGATCTCAGTAAAACCAGATATAATATTATGGGATATTACAAGCGTTTAGTCCGTCATTCATAATTTAGCCGTCGTCCATTAGAGAATATCCGCGTCCATAATCCAAAGACCTATTCCATATTCCATATAGCAGTATTAGCACCAAATTCAAAAAGACAATCATAGTATACATAAACATAGGCTTGTTTCCTGCAAGAGAGAAGAGTAGTAGTATTAACGGGTTACAGACCATATTGACCTACTTTTTTGTTCCCCCGGTGGAGGATTGAGGAGGAACTTGATCACGTGACGATCATGTGACCGTTGGGGGAAAACTACCTCCAGCACAAGAGAGTTCCAATCTAGGGGGAGATAACTCTGGGTGACTATAGTTCCGGCAACCTGTAACCTTTGTATTCATCCGCGGTGATGCGGTCTGGCCGCGGTTTTGGCGGTGATTCGGTCTCGGGAAAAAGCTTCCGCGGAGAAAAAGTAGATAAAATGGTCCGATTGGGTTGAGTGAGGTATCAAAGTGAAGCTTAGGTGAAGGGGCATCTAATGGGCTGGGTGTGGGATTGAAATATCGGCATTGTGCGCATGCGCGGTGGCCCAAGGGTATGAAAATAGACGTTTTGGAGCTAGGGGAGCCCCTAATGGTCCAATGGGATCGAGTGAGGTATCAAAGTGAAGCATTCGTGAAGGGGCATCTGATGGGTTGGGTGAGCGGTAGGAATATCATTCTGCGCATGCGCAGACGCAATGCGGAGCTCTCGTCCAATCAGAAGCGAGTATTTCAAATCCGTCACAGAGCTCTCAGCCAATCAGAAGCGAGTATTTTGACCCGGTGCATTATGGGCCATATCCAAGATGGCGGCACGTATGTTCAAAATGGCGGCACATCCGGTGTCGAAAACTGGCCATTTCGTCGGGATAACCTAGTGTCGAAAACTGGACCTTGTATGGGTCCCGTTAGACGTTTTGGAGCTAGGGGAGCCCCTAATGGGCCGATGGAGTTGTATGAGGTATCAAAGTGAAGTATATTTCAAGCATGGGTGGGTGCATGTAAAATTTTTCCTGAAAAAATACGGAACGCGGACTTTATCCTAAATTACGTGAAAATGCCTATATGGGGTATGGGGGGTATAGGACCATCCTGGGAAACCTACTTCTCGACATTTGCGGTATAGGTTGTGGGTCTCGTTTTCTTAGTCTCGTCAAGACAAACATGATAGGAAGTGTCCCGCAACGAATCGGTGAAATTTTTGAAAAAGTACGATATAGCCCCATATAGTCCCACACTAGGGGTATAGGATCAATGTTTGTCTCCCTGGAAAACGTACTTCTACACATTTGCGGTAGGGTTGTTTGGATTTGTTTTTCACGTCTCGTCATTTAGAACATGATAGGAAGTGTCCCGGCACGAATCGGTGAAATTTTTGAAAAAGTACGATATAGCCCCATATAGTCCCATACTGGGGGTATAGGATCGATGTTTGTCCCCCTGGGAAACGTACTTCTATACATTTGCGGTAGGGTTGTGGGGTCTCGTTTTCTTAGTCTCGTCATTTAGAACATGATAGGAAGTGTCCCGGAGCGAATCGGTGAAATTTTTGAAAAAAGTCACCGAGACCCATATAGATCCATATAGTCCCATACTGAGGGTATAGGATCAATGTTTGTCCCCCTGGGAAATCTACTTCTATACATTTGCGGTAGGGTTGTTTGGATTTGTTTTTCACGTCTCGTCATTTAGAACACGATAGGAAGTGTCCCTGAGCGAATCGGTGAAAGTTTTGAAAAAAGTCACCGAGGCCTGGGTAGGCCCATAGGCCTATACTGCATGGCTATGGGTGTATAGGGCCATACGGGGTGGACATGTTGGAGTCTAGGTGAGTCCCTGATGGTCCAATGGGGTCGAGTGAGGTCTTATTTTGAAGCTCTCGTGGAGGAGCACTTGACTACACTAATGGTTCGTCCGTGTTCAATAGTCTGCGCATGCGCAGCCTGGTCCGTAGTATAGTAAGTAGGCATTTTGGGGGGGTATGTGTGTGTGTGTTTGGGTTAGAGATGGGCTATTCACGGTTCGAATGGGTCGTGTGAGGTATCAATGTGAAGCTTGTGTGGGGTAGAGTCAGAATGGCGTGTATTTAAATGCATGTCGCGTCAATATGCGCATGCGCAGTCTGGCCGTAGTAGAGAAATCAGGCATTTTGGGGGGTATGTGGGTGTGTGTTTGGGGTAGAGATGGACCCCTATGGGTCCGAATGGGTCGTGGAAGGTGTCAAATTGAAGCTTGTGTGGGTTAGAGTCAGAATGGTGTATTTTT
>JAVTVY010050885.1:0-26899 GCA_036873755.1 Hanleya hanleyi
CAAAGAAAATGGTGACCAATATGAGAACAGTACAGCATTCATTTTGGGATTTGCACAAAAGCCTCAGCGAACAGAAAATCCACGGACAGAAGCTTTAACGGGAGTACAGAAAGCTACCGTCTACCCAGTCAACGATCTGATTGGCTGAAACATTAGACTACACGACGAGAGTTAATTGGAATAATCTGCAGTTTATTTAGGTGTTTTGTGCCGAACTTTCCACAACGAATGTAATAGTTACATACATTTCTCAGACTCTTGAGACTGACATCAATTCCTCCCCCCCCCCCGCCACTTAAGAGACACGAAGGGAACACAAAGTCGTCCATTTTCAACTCGAGCGAGATTGATGGTTTTGGGTTTACCTGAGATTTGAAACAGTATATTTAAAAGACAATGAAATCGTATGAAGGGCAAGGCTGTCGGCTAGCGTATATCATATTTGATGTCTACGTGTAATTCCCCTCAACCACTCCTCTGTGGGCTGTTAGGAGCTTTACGTGATGAATATTTCCGTGATATTAAAAGAACAGCCAAATCAAAAGCGCGTCGAGTTAGACCGATGGCTTACAATAAATGTGTTGTTTTTATTTGACCTGGCAATTTTTAAAGGAAGATGACAGGACCTGACATATATTTATAAATCTCTATTTCACGGGGAATGTACTCGGTCGCACACGAATGCTGACGGGTAGTTGCAGCAAACTTTGGCTTCAGTGGATGAAAAAGAACACGTCGGATATCGAACCGGAGGCCTTCCACATGCCATGCCTCTACCACTGAGCTACATCCCCAAATGTTTCAAACGAAGTCGTTTTATTTCAGTCGGTGATTTGATTCATGTATTTTATATTGTATATGTGATTGGGAGAGGAGCCATGTGGCTTATTCCTGCAATAAAACACACATTGGAGAAATTGATGAATTCTTGATACAATAGCAAGTCTCAGTGATAATTGATGATGTTTCCTAAAGGGCGATGCCAAGAATATCAACAGTGAGTGACCTTATTGTTTGCGACTCTGTTTTATTTCGTATTTACGAAAATGTCCGTATATATATTTGAATATAATAACTTCAATCTGTATCATTCATTTTTCATTCGAAATGCAATTAAGCCGTAACTAGAAAGATATGGAGGAAAATTATAGTGCATTCGGATTTCTTCTGTTATACTCAGAAGTCGAACACTTGCCTTTCAGTCTGCGGCATGGAACCGCAATATTTTCAGAAAATCAGTGTGATTCCCAAAGTGGCTCAGGAAATCAGCAAAACCCAGATAATTAATTTTTAATGTATGTTTAAATAGTGCAAACACAGCCGCCATCGCTTCAGTTCTTCTTCCAATATCAACCGAGGGGGTCATTTATTATGAAGAGCTACTGACTACCCAGTCAACTATCTGATTGGCTGAAATATACCCGGCAGCCAGAGGGGTGAACCTTGCGCTTTAGGTCCCACAACAGGTTTTAATGGTTTTGACATCTACGAACCATGCAGAAAACGAAACCGAAGGGTGCCCAACTGGCACCCTTGAGCATTTTGAATAAACACCTTGTTCCCATGATAACCACAGGAAAAATAACTAATGTTATAATAATGTGAATAATTTGATCAGTATCTGAATTAACCACGGTCGCATGCTGTATCATGCGAGTCGCATACGGATGGGTGTCCGTCATGGGTCTGCAACCGTGGGAATGGGGGTGTGGGATCGTGTTTTATAGACTATGTCACACATGCGCACATATACGTAGCTCTACGGGTGTAGTCCGTGATACGTACTATTCTGATTGGTTAGTCCAAAAAGAGAGCAACAACAACAAAGATTACAGGTCAATCCTTTTATTAGCCCCTCCATCACAGCACATCCACGCTGGAAGAACCACTATGGGTGTGTTTACATGCGAATGTTAAAAGTTAAAAGTTAAAGTTCATGTCAGCGGTTAAAGGTCATTGCCGGTCACGTGACAATAAACATGGAAAAACCCGGATATAAGATGAGGACCCGGATGTAAAGCCACAGTACCCGGATGGAAGACGTAGGAACGATGGGAAAACCCACTGGGAAACCCCGATGTTGACAGCGCAAAAACACCTGCGCACTCGTCCAAATGAGAGCATCTGACCGTGCCTTCAAGCCGAGGTCAAAATAATCGCTTCTGATCGCAGCCCACAGACCAAGCACATGTTTTGGTCTAGGTTAAGAGCGGGCATTCCAGCACAAAAATTTTGACGAGAAGTTACAAGTTACAAGAGCAACAGGTGAAGTGAAAAAAAACTAGAGGTTCGAGGTGTGATATTTCATGAGGCAGTGCAGGTCCTCATTTGTTATCATGAGACTTTATGTCCAAATGGAATTTCCTTAGCTTGGTGGGATAACTTAAAGGGTGAAATTAGGGATTTAGATGTTAAATTTGAGAAAGCTCATGCAAAAAAAAAACAAACGAAATTATTGATCGTTTATGCCAACATTATAGGGAATTATATAAGGCAAATAGGGAACATTATGCGGAATATTTAGACCAAATTTTAGAACTTAGGAAACAATTAAAAGATATACATGTACGTTTAAAGAATTATCATGAGTCAAAAATTGTATCCAAAGCCAAAATTCTAGACAAACAGGAAAAATCGTACAATTTTTTTCTTTCGAAAGGAACTTTCCAATTCTCAAAAGGAATTGCTGACGGAGCTTCAGGCTCCGAATGGACCTGCGGTGACGCATGATCGCATCGTCGATGAGTGTCGGAATTTTTATATTAATTTGTTATTTTCAAAGCCCATCGACGATGACCTTGCTAATTTATTTTTGAAAGATGTTCCTGTCTTGGATGAGCCTGACCGCCTTGTGTGTGAAGGTCCCATCACGAGACAGGAGATCTATGATGCTCTCAAGGGAATGAACTCCGACAGGTCACCGGGTAACGATAGCCTGTCGAAGGAATTTTACCTCCATTTCTTTGAAGAGTTAGCTGACATTCTTTTTTCTGTCAGTAAATTGGCCTGGGGAGGGCTCCTTGTCGGATTCACAGAGGCTGAGTAACATCTCTCTGATCGGCAAGGATCCCTCCCAGTCGGATAATTTGAAAGTTTGGCGTCCCATCTTCTCGCTGAATGTGGACTATAAAATTATATCTAAAGTTCTCGCCAACCGTTTACAATGTGTCTTGTACAGTATTATTGTGGTTGAGCAGACATGCAATGTGCCTGGTCGTTCGATACTCGACAATGTGCATTTATTGCGTTGTATTTCGGATTATGTTGGGCAAAACAATTTACCTTGTGCCTTTGTTTCACTCGATCAAGAGAAAGCTTTTGATCGAGTGAGTCATGACTTCATGTTTTGTGCTTTCAATGGATTGATCTGTTATATACAGATATTTCTAGTTCTGTAATCGTTAATGGTTTCGTTACGGAACCATTTCCGGTTACTAGGAGTGTTCGTCAGGGTTGTAGTTTGTCTCCCCTTTAATATGTTCTGTGTCTGGAGCCTTTCGCGATTCAGATCCGGGGGCAGCCAGACATAGAGGGAGTCAAGTTGCCTGGTTCCTCCAAGGTAGTAAACTATCTCTGTATGCGGAAGACAGTACAGCTGTTTGTTGTACTGGGCGTTTCATACGGAGAGCAATATACTGGAGTAATCTTTTTGCGGGGGCTTCGGTTCGAGGTTAAATATATTTAAAACCATGGGAGTGCTCCTCGGGAAATGGAAGACCCGATCGGACCATCTATTCGGAATTTCCTGTGTGGATGGTGCGAAAATCCTCGGAGTTTTCGTTGGTAATAACCTGATGTCTAATACATGGGACCCGATTCTGGAAAAGTTTACCAAGGTCTTGGAATCTTCGAAGACTCGTAATTACTTTACGTCGGCAGTGTTCTAGGTCTTCCGGACAGGTTCCTGCGGAAGTTCCAGAAATCTTTGTTTCCCTTTCTATTGAAAACTTCTGCTTTTGAGCCAATTGCTCGTCATTTTGTGTATGCCGGGTTCTCCGAAGGTGACCTTTTGGTTGCTCATCTCGCCTCGAAACTAGATGCATTGCGTTTAATGCATATGTGGAAGCTTGTTAGTGGTTCTGAGGCGAAATGGACTTACTTTGCTCGCTACTGGGTTGGTTTGTCCTTAAGATCGGTTAACCCTCAATTTGTTGACAACAGCTTTCCACATTCGGATGCTGTTCTTTCCTTTTATTCGAATTTAATGAGCACTTTTCGGCGATTTTCGGCCCTTCATCCAAAGGTGACGGTTCGATAAGGCGGGATCTTGGCCTATACGTGTTGCGGTTGAAATCGAAAAAAATAAAAATATCCTAAAAATACTTATGTTTTAATGTAACGGCAAGAGAAAATATAAGTACACAATGTGTGAAACTTTTAGTGCAATTGCGTTATGATTATAGTTATCACATGAAACTGAAATCCACAGCTTGTGATATTTCGTGAAAAATGGGTCTAAATCGAGTCCTTCAAACACGCATTTAGACACGAAGGACCCCTTGGACCAACACGCCATTTAACCTGCTGTGGTGTGGTAATATTATATCCCCATTGCTGGAAGATCTTTTTGGTTCAAGGAGTCCATCACACTTAAAAATGAAAAGTTATGATTCATAAGGTTTAAAGTTTTCGTAAGTAGATTAAAGTGACAAAATAACCTGTTACAGTTGTTTGTATGTCGTGGTGTAGTGGATACGCACGTTGGATCACAAGTGCTTCGACATTTTCTTTTACCGAGTTCGAATCCAAGGAGGGCAAGATGTGTGACGCCGACAACTTATTTTAATCTTTCTCATTATTGTAAAAAACAAATTGCATTCAGTATATCTGAAATAAGATTTTAGGCTATCATTATGAACCAACTAAAAGTAAAATAAATATTGTTTACAGATGACACGTGGCGTTACGGGCTAACCAAACGTTGAAATCGAACGATCAGTCGCTCCGTTGATTGACAGTTGACGCCGACGACAAGTTGTACATTGTATTGTGATTGACAGATGGAGAGAAGAAATGTACATTCCTATGAGTCGGCTGGATATGGGCAAAAATCCCGCCTTACAATACCATCTCCTTTTGATTGGTTCCAACCTTGTTCGTCCAAACAAATTCTATCTTCTTCTTATCCGACCACTATGTCAACAACCTCGGGTTATTCGTGTTTTCCCCACCCTTGATTTTAAAATGGTGTGGAAGAATATCTTGAATAAATGTATCGATCCGTCTGTTCGGGATGTTTCTAGGCGTCTCAGCCACGATATCATCCCGGTTAATTAATTTTTTTTAGTACAAACCCGTGGGCATTTATTAATGATTTCAGCAGCCACGGTTTTACATTGCCCTATATAAACTCACGTGGCTATGAGGTAAAGAGATTATTATTAGGATATAACAGTTCTTCAATAGAAATTATCTTTTTATACCTGCGGTAACTTATGCCCAAATAAACATCCCTTTGAAAATATATATACAAGTAGGCATACATTCATTGTTGAGCCGCCGTTATCCACACATAATTGCAATAAATATATATCCTCAAACACATGCCTCTGTGTCTGTCAGGGGCCCCCATTTCTTGATAAACTGTTTCGTGTTCTTATTTTGTGTAGCAATAAATTTTTCAGTTTTTCTTGTTTTTAAAATAAATGCTTTAGTTACTTCCCAACATGGCCGCCTTGATACCCTTCTACAATTGTATATACTGTTTTTTATCAATAGGATTAGATGACTTAAAAGAGGTGTAGGGTGTTCTGCACAACCAAATAGAACATCCGATGTCTTGAGCTTATCACGTATAAGATTTTGCCTTTTTGCCCAAGTAGTAAAATCTTCCCAGACAGGCTTAACATGAATACATTTCCAAAGCATATGAATGATTGTCTCCCTTTCATTTTCACAGAAAGTACAGTCTGGTTAATTATTTACTATATAACACGACATGTTACTCGTCGGCTTCAATGCCATTTCTGTAACGCCATTGAGGCCACTAAACATTTGTTCGTGTTTTTTTTTTTTTCGAATGTTCGCTTGATCTGGAACCTGGTTTTCGGCTGGATTTCCGATCTTAGTGGCATTCGTCTAAAACGGGATAGTAGGATTATTCGTTTTGGTCTTTTTCCAAAATTTACTTCTTCCTCTCCGGGACCTGTCTGTCTGTCTTGGCTCTCTCCCTTTCCTAAAATATCAATGTAAATTACTAAAACTACTTGGACAGAGGGTTGGTTTAATCATATTATATTGAGTGACTGTTTTGCTTTAAAAAGGTGGGCTTATCCTTCCTCTGGGAATTAGTGAGCTCGCCTTTGTTAATACGTATATACCTGTGGTAGAATGTGTTTCTTTATATTAATATACGGAAGGCTGTGCAGGTAGACTCAAGCAGCCCGACCGACACTCAGCCTGCTGAGAATAGGACGGGCTGCCATCTCAAGGAATTATCGCCCGAGACTCTTGCACAGCTTTCGATTGTGCAAATTATATCAGTTCAATATACACATTTGTTTCTTTCTATGATAACTAATAAATATATGTATATGTAACATAAAAGGCCTAATATATAATTATTCTAGTCATTAAATTTTAACTTATGGCCTTCTAATACTCTGTATATCCTTTTATCTAATTTCTTTAAGACGAATAGTCCATATGAGCCTTGTCAACTCTGTAAAGTCATCCTTCGATGAATAAACTTATTTAAAGTCGGCAAAAAATCGGTTATTCCGAAACTCCCAGCATGCTCTGCTTCATCTTGGCCATTCTTTGGCATGCTTGAGCTTTTACTGCTTGGCTCAATAAACCGGTTCGGAAGTAGCGATCTCCATGACAGTTTCGACGGAGGGGAGAGGGGGATTCACCTCTGGACCTTGTTTTTCCACACCCTTCTCCATTGCCAATATCTCTCACGGGAATTTGCGTGATTTCAAAGAAAGCAGAAGACTACAGGGTGCATTCCACACCTAAATGATGGGAGGCTCAAAACAGGCATGGGTTGGGATCTTCGGCCATAAATATATGTAAAATCTTTAACAAAAACCCTGTAAAAGCATATATTTTCTAAATGGGCACACTCGAGCTATTATTCCAGGAGACTTGTGCGCTATTGAAATTGAAAAGGAAAGACGTGCAATCCTCCTTAACCCTTCTTAAACTTTTCTGACAAACTTCAGAAAATATACGAATATGTGTTAAATTCTCCCTACAACCCAGAGAAAACGTATAAAATGAATTTTATCGCCATAAAGGAATCACTATTTTTGCTTCCCGAGAAAGTGCGGATTTTGACTTGCCAGATATTCAATTCCAGACACGATTAACTCTGCTGTGGCGAGTGGGTGCGATCAACAAGCAATTGTTATATCCACGTTTGGAGAAATGGTTACGCCCTGCAGGGTGATACTATAAATATCAGTTAGTAGAAAGGTAAGAAGAATTACCATGCTGTCAAAATCGAGCGACCTTCCTTAATATAAAATTAGGAAGGGGCCACTTTTTGCGAAACCGTGGCAAGTGTGGAGTGCACCCACAATATAACCTCGCTAACGTTACGAAGGCCAACAATCATGACGTCAATTTCAATGTTTCAGTTGCTTGTATCTATGGTAACAATCTCTCGCGCATTGTCTGAGTTAACGTACAGAGCAACCGGTATAGTTGACGTAGATATCTCCCAGGCTCCCACGCAGAGAAACGTATAGCCCAATTCGGAAAACGTTTTATCTCCCTTGGTCCACCAGGGGCGTATTGGTGCAGAGAACTTGCAGTAGATACCGACGGCCCTCGCAATTAAATAGTCTATTTTTCAAGAGAATTATTTTCATAATGTATACGTATACACGATCTATTGGTTCATGAAGAAAATATAAACAAAATAGATTCTCAAACAATTATTCTTGGTCAATATTTGATACACAATAATTGCGGGTGCCTTGAAGTAAAAGTGAACCCGAGTCGACAACTTCCCTGGTACCAAAATGGAATATTACGTGCAAAATATTTTTTTCAGTTAGCGTAAAAGTATAAGTACTGGTCTTATGCTCACAATGTTTTGTAGGCTCAAGACTTTTATATGGTTTTCTTAACAGCATCTTTAAGCAGTGGATTTGTGCAAAATCGTCTATTTTGAGGTGAAAGCCTGCAGCATACTGTTCTCTCCGTTGTCCAAGCACGGTTTCGGTTCTGGACTGGCTTCATGTGTTTACGAAGAAAAAAAAGTGTACGGTACTGTTTTCACCTCAAAATAGGCGATTTTTGCACCAAATCAACTGCTGGTGAATTCCAATGTGACGGAATCCCGATTTGGAAGGGACTTTAAAAATTTGAGGCGCTCGTCATTGAATTTTTTTCCCAAAAAGCAGATTCCTGTCGCCTAGTTACCGCTGTCAAGTTTCAAATAAAGTATAATATCCTCCGAAATATTGCAAATGTTTCGTTGTATAATGTTGGGACTAATATTGCCAGTCTAGTTTTTTTGCTGCTCTATTTCAATCTGATTATTCTTATATGACATCTCTTACTAGCATAAGTACCCAAGGATGATAAGATTTCTCTCCTGATGAGAAAAACGCGATTGGGTCATGACCGAGATTAAATCTAGTCCATGACGGAATCACAGAAAATCGAGACGGAATCACGGGTGCGCTTTTTAAATATTCTCGGTAAAAGAGCTTTATTAATTACACATTTTCTCCAAAAATATTCCTAGGAGAAATTTATGACTACCTACGAACTACGAACAATGTATACAGTGCTTGTCACATGCATATCTTTTCTATAAAAGTTTTAAAATAGTATACTTTTCAGTAAAATGAATCTTTACTTCCTTGACAATTTCGAATTTCAGAATTCATCAGGTTTATATATTGCGTGGAAAATATTTCGCCACTAAAATGCATCTTGTCTTTTATTGGCGTGTTTCCGGAGATAATCGGAAACGAAAAGAAAAAAACAGCATGCTAATACATCGTCTACAAATAAATGTGCAGTGAGCTTTGTGCAAAAAATGACGTTTCTTTTTGTGACGGGTGAATCTACGTGAAAATCATGTACTTCAAGATCCTGTTCTTGAAATACAAAAAAGGCCCAGGGTCAATAAAACAATTAGAGCATAAAACAACACATTACAACGTCGGTCACCAGATTCCCGGTTGTATTTAATGTATAGGTCCGTGAATATACCTTTAAATTGTCGTTACCGTTCATATATAATACATGTTAATATCATACCTGCATAGTATCGGTGGTCGCCAAGAGCCAGGTGCTATATTTAATGAAGTTAACTATAAAAATGTCTTCGCCGTTATGTACAACAAGTCCCGATTTCGCGTAATGTTAAAGATAAAAATCGGACACTCTTCCACAAAGTTAGTGCTTAGTGTTGAAACTATAAAGGTACCATACAATATTAATTTACTGGCTTGAAAAAAAGTCCAAGTCAATGTGAAACAATAGGTTTGTAGCTCTACAGATCTCATCTGATTCATCACGGAGGAACAAATCTGAAAATATATGTATATATACCACACACGCTAAATATATAAAATATAACTACTGAGAAACCACTACTTTGAAATTGCCTATATCTCAAGATATAATTATTCAAATCAAATGTTGCGACGCTTTCTCTTTCCGCGTTAGCTTTTCCAGAGATTTGCACACTACAGCATCTGGACCGATCCTCTCTCTTTCAGGAAACTAGCCTAGTTGAATGTATGCTCTTATACATTCTTTCAATTTGGTGTCAATGCAATTATCTCAGTCAGGTCTTTGAATTATGGACGGGGAAATTCCTTAATGGACGACGACTGAGCTTTGCATGACGGACTAGGCGCTCGTATCGAAAAACGGAAAACCAGATCATTTTACTGGGTAAACATATCATCGTCACGCGATCGGCTTTTCCGCTGGCCCCACTGATTTGCATGTGAATAGAAAGCGAAACTATTTCTCCGACGTTCACACGACGTTTGAAGTGAAAGGCAACCCATTGTAAACCGGGATTATTGGTATAAAGGCAAAACAGACATTGTGGAAACTAAAGCAGAATGTGACAAATATCACGCGTGAGTCAGAACACAACAATTGCTGACAGAATTCCTGTTCGTTGAATTAACTGAAAGGTCAGACAGTTTCCTTAAGCAAATCCTACATGTCGCGATATGGATAAGAGAAGCTTATGTTAAATATCCTTCTGTCACAGGCAACGCCGAACACGGTAAAACACAGACTTTCATTCTGAAACTCGCAGCATGCTTTGCTTTGTCCAGGCCATTCTTAGGTATGTATGGGCTTTTACTTTTTGGCTCAATAAAACAGGTCGGCATTAGCGATCTCTATGACAGTTGCGACGGAGGGGACATACCCCTCTCTATTGCCAATGTTTCTTGCGGGAATTTACGTGATTTAAAAGAAACCAGATGATTACACGATGCATTCTACACCCATATGATGTGCGGCTAAAAACAGGCTCTGATTGTCGGCCATAAATAGATGTAAAATATTTAACAAAAACCATGTAAAAGTATATTTTCTAAATGGGCACCATCGTGCTATTATTTCAGAGGAGTTGTGCGCTATTGAAATTGAGAAGGAATAACGTGCAATCTTCAATGAGCCTTCTTTAACGTTTCTGAAAAACTTCATAAGATATATGATTTTTTGTCAAATTCTTCCCACAACCCAGAGAAAACGTATAAAATGATTTTGTTTTTATGTATGTTAAAGTGTTTCCCGTCCAAAGGACAACTTAAAATGGCGGAAGAAAAAAACAGGCGGTCGATTGGTATACCAGACTTTCTGAAAATGGAGGCCCGTGCTGTCTTCAATGTGGAAAGACGAACTCATACATCCTGATTTTCTCAGAAATCCTCAGACTGCCAGATGATTCAAGCCTTTCGTTTATGGAAATCCAGAGGAAATGCATCCCAATTAATTGACTGTTTCATATCTGAACCTAGGAAAGTATTACATAGGCTGATTTTTAATCAGATATATAGACTTGTCCATGAAATGTCTTTCATTCAGTCCCATGCTTTTCTCTGCAGTACCATGAACTCTGGTATAAATTGACTTTGATGTAGGTTAGCATAAGGATAGGATACATGTAGATATACCATTTAATACTTGCAGTACGTCTTTTAATGTTGTATATTACACAAACAAACTGTAAATATCAATGCAATACTGTTTTTTGTATATATATTGCACTTTCTCTTTTCCTCCTGTTCCTCCAATTTGGGATTGAGCAAATGGTTTCAGTACATAGAATGAAGAAAACAATTCATGCTTACAGTGATCTTCCCGTAGGACCTCCAGCCAATCAAAATGCATTATGTATTTTTCTGTAACCTGATGTATTCCTATTATTGTGTATGTATTCTTCCTATTATGTATGTTTTCAACAGACTTTTGCAAAATTCTGTACAAAACACGGCACATGAGACTGCAAAAGAAAAAAAATACGTATCTTTTCTTCTTTCAAGTTGGTTTCAGGAAACAGATGTATGATTATTGTGATTGGTGTGAATTGGTGTTCTATAAATAACAAGCGTGGAATAAAAAATAGCCCTACTGTTTGGCAGACAAGTCACGTAATTGGATTATCTCCCCTCAACCACTTCTTTTCATATGGCCGTCGATGGATGACGTTGTATGTTGTGATCATAATTTATGTTCATCTGTTTTCTTTTCTATCTTTAGTTCCAGACCATGGATTAGGTATACTTAGGGTTAGGGTAGAGAGCAGCCCTATTAATACTGAGGTCAACAGATCGAAGGCCAAGGTCACTGTGTGAGAGAATCCATAAATCATTGAAAGTTGTGATGTTTATAATGCTTTAAGTACAGTTCAGAAATATGGATTATGATGGTGAAGAAGACTATGGAGTTGGAAAACTTAGAACAGACAAGTTCAATTAGTCTAGTGATCACGATGACAGCACACCGACTGCTGCTCTGCCCGCATCGACGCAACGCGGTGGGTCAATGTTCCAAAACGCATCTATCACGGGGGGCACTTTTTATATACAAATGTAGAAATTACAGGACACTTTCCGACTCATTGATGCACTGGTAGTTTTCTTGGTCCGTGACTATTCATTGGTAATCCATTTTCGTTTTATCGTTCATCGTTGTTCAACAAACGCGTGTTTGAGAACTCCAGCCCACTGCAGTTGGAAACGCGGTACCACTGTGTATATAGATATGCCCCGTAACATGAATAAGTATCGGCCGGCCATGAATAATGTATGTCGTGGCTGAATAGAGAGTTTGATTGGATATCTCTGTGTTGTTCATTGTATTTCACCCCATACCCCCGATGCATCAAAATAGACTCTACCTGTTTGGAACGTTTCGGATCGGCCGCTTGGATTTTATAATCGGGGTGACGGGCAGACTTTTAAAATAATCATGACAACGAATCTCGCATTCTTTCCATCAAAATCTTCATTATCTTCGAATATTTGGATGTATTAGTTTAGAAATAAACGTTACTTTACTGTCCTCTAACTGCTAGGATAATGGATGGTCAAACAGAATTGTCTTGATGTTTTAGGACTTAGCCTGCGGCTTCGTCCTAAAACAATAGGCAATTCCGTTTGACCATCCATTATCCTAGCAGTTAGAGGAAAGTAAATTATTATTTATTTCTTAAAAAGACACCGGTCCCTGGCTAGCCTCGACATTAATTAGCGTAAAACATCACATCAACGCCATGACATGAATATTAATTCCACACTTTGTATTAACAGGAACTACCTCACCCTTGGATACTAATAGAGGATGCTCATGTTAATGTGAACAACGTCCTGGAACATTTTAATGAACATATGCAGACTGGCGACTATATTATAATAGAAAACACGACGGTGGAGGAAAAAATTGAGGGTTTCGAGTTTGACGAGACTACGGCTCATATGGAGTCAAAAAGATGAAGATCCTGAGAAATTTTGTGGAGAGACATCCAAATGACCTGATGGTGGATAGCTTCTACACAGATATGTTTGGGTATGATTTATTCTTACTGAGAAACTCTCGTCGGAGGATCAGGGATTACTGACTATCGATATCCTTCATCATCCATATGATGGCTTGGGAATCGACCGTATCATTTTGGTGAAGCAAAATGGCGCCCACGCGGGGTGCCAGAAAAGTGATGTTTTCGTTTTCGTCTTCGAAATTTTTGCTTTTCTGTATAGAAAAGTGGGTAAAATCTATTTTATTTCATATCAGGTTATTATTTACTAATTTATCCTGCAGTTTTTGGAAAGGAGAAAACAGAAATACAAAATTCGAAAATTCTGACCAAAAATGGTCCTAAAATGCTCTTTTTGAAAATGACGTCACGGTGATGTGACCATGGCAGCCATCTTGGATTTGTCTACATTTTCTTGTAGAACCTGACCTAATAGCGAAAGTATGTGGTTGGGGAATATCCCCCTCAGGGCTGTGGTAAACCCCAAATCGCCCAGGCCAGATAGGGCTAGGTCAAGTTCATTTCGGACTGACCTTCACCTATTTGTAAAGGTCACAGATGTGGAAATGTGAATAGCTGTCCTGTTTCCTTATGATCACAATATCTAAGGAACAACTTCGTCTAGAGTTTTCATACTTCTCATAATGTTATTCGCTTCATACTGACCTTGACCTGTTTTCAAATTTCGCAAATCAAAATGTGAAATTTCATTGTGAAAAGCATATCTGAAGAACAGGGAACTGGGAACTCGATATTTTATCAAGGCTTCGGGGACATTTTCACTCTGTACTGACTTGAAAGTATTTCCAAATGTCACAAAATTTAAATAGCAAACTATTTTTGCTTTTTTTCTAAAGGAACAACTTGATCTATTTGTAGTTTTTCCTCCTTAACAATATTTGGATATCTCCAACACATACTGCTGCCTCATACCCGCCTTTACGCAAAGTTCAATAAAGAATTTTGCCGAGAGAATTCTGGTAGTGGATGTAACATGCTCTTTCAGACAGGCTGTCCGACTGAGGCCTGGCTAGCTGCTCGGCTTTTTTTATTTACTTTTCGTAAAATGTATTGATTTGATGCATTTTAACGGATTATTTGGACTTAGAAGATAATATGTAAAGACGCACGAAAGAAAATTCTTTCTGTATCACACTCACGCCAGCCTCTCCTCTGAATATTACACACTGCGTTTCACCCTTGAGTGAAGTATATTGTTGCGCTGTGGGTCTTGTTGCTTCAGAGGACATGTCCTATATTTCCTTGCAGAGTAAATCGTCATGTTCCCCCCACCCCCCGGCTCCCCCCGCTCAAGCACGTGAGAGGTACTACTACTAGCAATGAATCTCGACCACTCTTTTCCCCAGCATGTACACCAAACTATACATTGTATGTTCCAAACATTAACTCCAAAACGCACCAAATTCTTTGACTTTTGAAGAGGGTCGCACCGTGGTGACTTTTGGTCACTCTTGCTACTCTTCGCCATACCATGTTCGGAAGGGAAACCGTGTCACAGTTCGTCAAGTCGAGTTCTGTAATATTTGATTTGAGTATGCGAAGATGGGATATATCTAATAATTGCAAGAAAAGCTACTAATATAATTATTTTAACTTTTTTTGCAGGTATAATGGGACATGGAACATCAATGGCTACATCAGAAAGATGTGAAATACAAATAATTATGTGACGAAAATGATACAGATTGACAGTAGTAGTGTCTCCACATTTACAGTTCCATTGACCTCTTTGCACTTAAACTTGAGGGATAACTCGTTATTTCCCTAAAGAATCCGACAGGGGGCGCCACCAGCTCAAGGCATGTACGGACATGTACTGGATTGCATCAGCCTTGGCTGTGTGCCAAGTTTTGATTTCCCCCGGGTAAAATTTAATGGGGTACTTGGTCACGAGGAAAACTACCTTCAACACAGAAAGAGTTCCAAAGGAAGTTAACTCCCGATGCCGGTGATGATTTTTGGTCATATTCATGGTTTTTTCCACTCCCCTGATTCGAACATATTGCCCCCACCCACTCGGAATTTTTCGTCCAGCTTAGGTCTTTAGGAGAACGTGTGACAGTGAAAAAAGACATCACAGTTATTTCCCTATATTATGGAAACTTTTAATGGTCAATTTTAGTATCTAGGCAGGCATTTATATATCGGCAGAATTTTCTCGTGAAACTCGAAACATCCTCCACATGCATCAGCTGTTTTTATGTATACAAACACCTCTATTTTTAGATTGCTACAATGCAGCACATTTGAGCGGGTGATTTCATTCGCGCGATTGCATGAAAGTGCACTGCCGGTTTTGGACCATTTATAAATACAAATTTTACGTATTTTCTCAAGCAGCTTATGAAATATAAAGCTCGAGTTACAACCTACCAGAACTACAGAATTTAGTGCTGCCGTAGCAAGATGATGATGTAATTTTTCACATATGCATAGTCAGTCCCGGACCCTGTTGTTGTTGTAACTTATCATGTACAGGAAATCGCACAGTCGGAATAAGATACATTTTTCATTGGAAGCGCACACATTAGTATAAGTAGGGAAACTTACCTGATAAGAGATTCCGGGTATATATCCGTAAATACCACGCCGGGTAAATGATGCCGTCTAATTTTGCACATAAGTCAGATGTCTGTTTTTTTCTCGGTGGATCTTAACGCGGTAATCCTTGTGTCTTTACCTCATATATTGAAATCACTGTCAAGGGATAGGCTTTTTAGTTCTGCCTAAAGTTTTTTCAAAATTTACAGACGACTCAGCCTGCACCCATAACACATATAACTCATGAACTTAGCTGAAACAGATCCACACTGTGAACAGCACGCGAACGCTGATATTTGAGTGACAGGTGTTGTCATGGCTAAGGGGCGACAAATCTTGTGACACACTGTGAAAACTTGCCTCAATTTGATCGATGAAATTTATCCAGAAATAGATATGTGAATTCATTTTTTCGTATTTTTTCCATATTATTAAATTTTGTTGGGTTTTTTCTAGGATAGAACAAGCCCCTTGGGTTTTTTTTTATTCCCCGCCATATATTACTTCTAATAACTGTTTTCTTTCGTGACTGCCATTTACATAACCTGTATACATTCATTGGTGAAAATCACCTATTGGCAGGCTCAATTATAAAGTCATAATAAAGATCACAAAATGACCGACGGTCTGTGCCAGAAAAATATTACATATCGGTCGGGGCACAAAAACATAACTCACGACCAATTTTATAGAAGGAAAAGTGCTGGAAAGTGAGATATGAGGTATGTGTGGGTATTTCATTTCATTTTGAAAGCACTGTTTTAATGTAAACATCGATGTGTCGTCTGCTTTCGAGCAGGTGTCATCTAAAGCAAGGATTTTCTTATACAAGCGGTGCAGGATTATAGTTGTTCTGAAAAAGGTGAAAAATTAAACTAGAGAGATTAGCGATTACGGAGACAAATTTTGAATTTTGCGGTGAACCGGGTAATAGAGGAACCCTCCATGGAAACAGAAGTATGAGTTTTATGGCTCAAATTAGACAGTCAGAAATGCGGAGAAAAGAGACAGAGGAAGGAAAATATACGGGTTGAGTTATCAAAATAATGACTTCTAGTGAACCGATCCATAAAAAATTTATACAGTATTGGAAAGCTGAAAGAAATGTCTTCAAACTGATAACCCCTGGAAACCAACTGGTGAGTGGGTGAGGCGTACACAACGCACGTGAGGCGTCCCCAACGCCCGTCTTAACGCATGGACGCATTGACGATGGTGAGTGAGTGGGTGAGTGAGTGAGTGAGTGAGTGAGTAAGTGAATGGGTGGGTGAGTGAGTGAGGCGCCTACAACGCCCGTGAATCGCCCACAACGCCCGTCTCAACGCATGGACGCATTAACTACGGTGAGTGAGTGAGTGGGTGGGATCCCACTGGGCTAATGGTTCCCCCCGTTTTCATCATTCTGCGCATGCACAAACAGGGAATTTTGAGCAACGCCCGCCAACGCCAAGCCCAACGCTTCAACGCCCTGGTGAATTAGCCCAAAAGTTCTGATTTTCATGGAATTGTCGCTAATTCATTGGAAATGCAGTGACGCCCGTCAACGTCCGCCTTAGCGCCCTAGCATAGCACCTTGACGCCATGATATAGACAGATGAGAGAAGAAGAACAACAACAAGGATGAGAGAAAAACAACAACAACAAGTTTTTTCATATAGTTTATTTTCCCCTCCATCATAACATACCCACGCTGGGGGAGCCGCGTTGGGTAGGTATACAATTCAAGAAGTCTCTTGTCTAATCAAAGGCCACCATTTGGTCCTGTCATGTTCGTTCTTGCCCGTTAGACGTATTCTCGGCTGTCCAATCAGAAGTCGCCGTTTCAGAAAGTTCCATCTTGGTTCGGTGTGACCTAATATGATTCTTACTCATTCATTCATCCGTCTGTACATCTGTTACAAGTATCTCTTTCGAGATAATCGCGGCCATATTTTTCCATACAAGGAAAAAACGGCCTTTGGTGGCAAGCTCTCACTTCGCCCACTGAAAAATCTCCCTCTCTCCTCGTGCAAAGATCACACCCGGCCAAGGGTACACCCTCAAGGCAGGTCAGGCATCGCTGGCGATGGTAGCGGAGATCCCCGGGCTCTCCCCTGGTTGAACTGTAACCCACACTGAAAAAATCATCTATCATTTCCATAGTTATGAGTGGGTATCTTTTGGTAACTCTTTTGGGGAGTCGAGCGGGAACCGGCACCTGTTCGTCAATCTTCAACGATTGCTCGTCTGCCTTGGAATTGGCTGGCTTCTCCATTTGATCAGGTTTGGTACAGGTTGTGAGAATGTACATCTAACATGCGTGTTTCCGTATTTATAGTTAGAGATGGGTAGGTTTAAAATTCAAGAAGACTCTTGTCCAATCAGAGGCCGCCATTTGCATCTGTCATACTCGTTCTTGTCCGTTAGATGTCTGCTCGGCTGTCCAATCAGAAGTCGCCGTTTCAGAAAGTTCCATCCTTTTGTTCTAGTCCTCCTCGGGCAGGCCTGCATATTCGTCGGGCAGCATGTCCTTAAACAGTTGTTTGCGCATTCTAATCGCATTTTCCAGGGCCTCGGTGGGTGGTAAACCCATATCCTCTTCCAAGTGACGCTTGGTCTTCATGATGGCCCTGTGCGTGGGGTCGCCTTTGATTTCAAGCGGTAGTAAGGTATACTGTTCATAGATCGCGATGGTTGTTTTCCTGATGCGGGGTCGCATTTCGGTGTACGCCTGTTGTAAGTTATCCTGTCCCGCGTCCTCGATGGCTTCAGCGTGAGTATTGATAGCTGCAGTCACAATACGATCCCAGAAGGTGGATTCTGCCTCACTTTCCTGAGATGTAGGCTGACTATCTGAGGTCAAGCTCTCCATATCAGTAGATAGACCGTCATCAATCTTGGATTCGGTATCAGCCGATGCACTCAACGGGCTCCTCGGAGTCTGGATGGAAAGTCTTCTGGTGTCGCATCATATCGTAATGTCTGGTGAACGTGCGTCCGCACTCAAAGCAAGTATAAGCCATGTCGATGGTTGAACGTCGACTGAGCATGTTTTGAAAATACACTTGCTTTTATAGACGCCCGTCAACGGCGCTTCAACGCCCTGGTGAATTAGGTCAGAAGCTGTAATTTTACTAGACACCAATACATCGAAATGCAGGGACACCCATCAACGCCCGTTGTTACGCTTTAACGCCCATCTCAACGCCATAACGTCCGTCTCAACGCCCGTCTCCACACCTGTCTCAACGCGTTATGCAATCACTGGACGTTGATGTTGGAGGTTGAAGAAGATAAGTTCCCGTCTCCAGCTGGGTCTCCATAAAGGTTTGAAATGCCTCATGCAGGGTCAGCAGATTCTGGGCACGGGTAGTTGTGTTGGTACCCTCTTCTGGTACTATCTGTTTCTTATGCAGCAGAAGACATACGCGTGTCACCCATTGGATGTCATCTATGAGCGTGGTAAGATGACAACGCATGCGTTGGTCGGTGACTCCACCTTGCGCTGTATCAATAATAGCATCGACATTGGCTTGACGTAACGCTTCGGCTAGAATATCCTCGTTGTCGGGTTCAAGCAAGTTGGACTCTGCAGTGCTCATGGTGAAATGAGGGGACCGGTGCCATGTGGTCTATTTATAGTGAGACGCTTTTGGTCTTAATGATGCGTTCGAACAAATGTTTCTTTTGTGCTATTGCGGTGACATACGCCGCTTTCCAGTTCATGCCCGAGGTTTTCAACATCGACGCTGTTCTTTCGATTTCCATATGGACTGGGTCCTTGTCCAACAATTTCATATGGGTCAACAGGTCGCCATACTGCTGACGTAAAGCCCGTCGTAGTCTGGGTGCCAAAGTATTATGGGCTAACATTGCGGCTTCCTCTTTCGAATACCCTTTTGCGGAGAAACTTGTTTCCTGTGGCCTCCAACATCTCCCCCAGCTCGGCGGCCATTCTTTCTGTGAACAAATCCTTCCATAGCCTCGAGTTCACATTATGTTAATTCCCTTGTACGGGCACGGTTGGGTGGTATTCGGGGACTAATGGTATGAAGGGCACCTGTTGTACGGGGGCGGGTTGCTGCTCTGCCAGATGTGGACTCGGTAGATGGTGTAGAGGCTGCGGTGATCCCTCGCTGGGTAACAGGTGGGTCGTCAGCCGACGATCTTCCGGGGTATGGGCTTTTAAACGCCCGCATGAAATGGTCGATGTTCTGCGGATAAATTCGACTACCAAACACACGGACTTGTGCTATGTCGATGGGGTTGGAGAACAACACAAAATATTGGCAGTTCAACGCAATATCTCTGGACGCCTTCCCTTGAGGAAAGAGATTCTGAGTCAAATAGATGACGGACAGATTGCGATGATGGGACCCTTTGGTAAATAGGTCGGCGATTTTCGCGTTGTCCTTGGCCGCACTCATCAGATCATCGAGCACTACCACGTTGGTCTGCTCGGAATCGAAGTAATAGGGTTCGTCTATGTCGTGAGGAATTCCTGAGACAAAGCTCACATTCTGTAGTCGCGTAGTTTCGTAGACGGGCTGCCATTGGCTATAACACCAAACAACACGTGTCGGAGCTGGGATTGCCACACCTTCCTCTAAGAACTTCATCACCCAGGACGTCTTTCCACACCCCGTGGGGCCGCTCACCGTCATCGTATAGGGATGTTCTACGCCACTTGGTGGACCTATAGCGGGACTTGGTGCTGTCTCTTGTCCATGCGTTAGACGCATATGTCTGAGCATATTGTCGCGACGAGAGAGTGTCTTTTAACAGAACGGACATGTACTCGACATGGTACCCGGTCAAAGGATGGATACAGACTGAGGTTACATGCGTTGAGACGGGCGTTGGGGACGCCTCACGGGCGTTGTGCACGCCTCACTCACTCACTCACTCACTCACTCACTCACTCACCGTCGTTAGTGCGTCCATGCGTTAAGACGGGCGTTGGCGACGCCTCACTCACTCACTCACTCACTTACTCACTCACTCACTCACTCACTCACTCACTTACTCACTCACTCACTCACACTCACTCACTCACTCACTCACTCACACTCACAGGTAACTCTACCAGGTAGTTGGATGGAAAAATAGGCCGTTCTCTACTCCAAATCCACTCCATCGCACCTCCGAAACTCCCGCTTTCGCTACTACTCACTGATGACGTCACAGGTGACGTAGACATCCCTTCAAGTCGTGGTGTACACCCCAAGAGTTACAAAATAACACTTCGATCACTTGAACCCTAATAGTACTCCGCCTCCAAGATCAATATACTGCACGGTACGCGGCCACGCAAAGGTCAAAGGTCAACGCTCCGTACTTCCCCGAGGTCAATATGGTTTTCATCAGAGGTCACGCTCCATTCACCCATACCGGAAGTGACGTCATAGGTCACGCGACACAGACAAGTCTGGACATGTCCAAAGGTCACGTGACCTTGTATCCGAATTCAACAGAATAAACCGCTGCCACCTTGGTCAAGTTTTTTTTACCAAATTCAAGATGGCGGCCAAACTCTGGCAGAGGTCACTTTCCAATCTCCAGCGCCAACGCCTCAAGTGTAAGTGCAAAGGGGTCAATGGGACCTTTATTAGCTTTTCTATACTACTATCATCATTACGTATTCCCTCAGTCTATGCTTATTGGAGAGGTGTGATTCATATAGGGGGAAGGGGTGGGCAGGGGGGGGCATTTACTTTTAAATACTGCTTTCGAGAGGGAGAGGGAGGTAGGCCCTACATGAACGAAGGGGGGAGGGATGGACATGGACTTGTTTGGTACATGTACCGGGATTCATGTGTCTTCATAACTGTTTGTAATTATTAGGCTGAGAAATTACAATATTAATAGAATATTGACTGCAGGAGACATACATCCACTTTCGACGTCCACGCAGGGAAAGTTTTACTTTTCAAACCAAACTTATCCATAAATATGGATAAACTTCATGGTCATTTTCCAAATTTCAAGTACTCATTGGTTGAAAACTAGGGACTTTCGAAATGTTGATATACATGTACCAATATGTTACATAGTTATGGAAGGACACAATATTGGCTACATAAGAAGAGAGAATTCCAACATAACCTCATGGAGAGTAATAAGTTGACTGTCCAAACCCAATTGTTTCATACACATAGTTGTATTTTTGAAATAGATTTCAAATTACTATTATAGCTTTTTGGTTTACAATTTGAGAATTTAGTACTGATGATGTTCCAACACAAATCAGCTTTTACGGGTACAATTCCACCATTTATCTTTGCAAGGCATTGTTTTACTGTCACACAATGAAATTGTGCTGTTTCCTTAAAAACAGTTTTTGTTTCGCTTCGGATCGTGTAGTTGACACGTTATTGTGTTGTGTAGCTCTTTTGTGTTTGGAGGTAATAATCAGTCTGCTCCAGTAAAATGTGATGGAAAGGGCCTCCCCTTTCAACACTTTCGCTCCATTACAATACCCTCAGCCAACCACGGTGTAAGTAGAAACGTTTTTGTTTGTCGGACACGATTTATTATGAGCCTGCTGATCAGGACATTCAGCTTATCTGTGTTTTCAAGTGAACTTTGTGACAGTGACGACCAGTTTCACGTATCGTTGATACGTAACATGTGCGTTTTCGCGGGAAAGTTGTTCCGTTCATTTAGAGACCTGGTTCAGTGCTTATGCAGATTTGTTCTATCTGGACTGTTTATTAATGCAGTTATTGAAGCGCGTATTGTAGTGTGAACGTATTTTTAGTTCTATTTCGACATAATTTCATATCGCACTACATTTTCACAATCTGCTCATTCTGCTCATTGTTGTGAACCTTGTTGAATTATCTCTGCCAGTGTAATATTGCGTAGGAAAATGAGCATATTCTAGTCTCCTGCAATGTTCTGTTAATGGATTTTTAGAAAAGTAGTCCGTCATTCGTGGCAGGGTTTGTTATGCAAACATAAGTTACATTTCTCTTCTCGTCTCCATTCAGTTTCCAAGCCGCTTATACATGCCTTGTGCACATACAGTAAATTTTACCATCATAATGGGAAACAATATCGGTTTTAGTAATGTGCGAAGCATATTCTGAACTTTGTTGCGATAATTGTGTGACAATATTTTATTTTCTTGTCATTGCAGTGTTTTACCTCTCTCGCTCGCTCTCTCTTAGCCATACTGTAGACCATCTTGATCTTCCACGATTAAATTCTACATGTACAAACAAGACGTCCAGGCGTTTGTTCAGCAGAGGTTATCTAAACTGTTAACATCTTCATCAGCATATGAGATAAGACAGTACAGTAAAACAACCCAGCATCAGCTGAGAAGGTATTTGTCCCGGACACTGGAGACCGCATGTAATAACAAGGCACAGGACACTCGTCAATAGTCACTGGACCCTGACATTTGGTCGCCGCCTATATTACACTGCCACTATTAAACTGTAACTTGGTTTCACCTTGCATCCCAATTGCAAGTACATCAGTATGTCCCACTTAGAAGAAACTTTACAAGGCTTAGGCTCTCAGGTTGACGACAGCTTGAATATGACAGATCCCAACACTGCTTTGGGTCGAACCAAACGTGTGAGAACCTTAACAGATAAGGGGAGAAAACTCTTCACTACTACTCGAAATGATTTCCTTGCTAAACTTCAGAAGTCATGGAAATCTGTTGGAAATCTACTACCGGATGTCATAGATGGAAACGTGGATGTATTACAGTTACGACAACAGGAAAAACAACTTACCAAATCCTTTGATGTCTACAAGAAACACTCAGCTGACTTTATGGTTTATTTGATCCAGACTAACACCAAGGAGTCCCAAATGGAATTACTGATGCATGAGGCTGTAAGGAAAGCCAATGATGACATCATCGACCAGGCTTTAAGCCTCTTGGATAACCAAATGCAATGTGTTCTGGGGAGCATTTCCCATCATTCTAGATCATCCCAACATTCAAAATCTATCGGATCACAGAATTCGAGAACTTCTTCGATCTTAGCTCAGAAGCGCGCTAGGGCAGAGGCAGCCCGCACAAGGGTCCAATTTGCAGCCAAGGAATCAGACATCAAAAAACAACATGCTGAACTGAATGAAAAGACTGCCAAAGTTCAACGGGAAAGGGCAGAATTAGAAGCGGACTTGGAATTACTGAAACAACAGCGAGAAGCAGCTGCTGCTCAGGCTGAAGTTGAGGCACTGGAAAACTTTGATAACCAGAGTAGACAATCACCAAGTGTAAACCCAAGAGATTACATCCCTGAACAAACAGCGATGGAAAAGACTGAAGAATACGTGTCGGGCCTTCAAGATCCAACTATCCTTGCTCATCAAGATTTCACCGATCCCCGTCCAACCCATAACAATGTTTTTCCGTCTGGAGAACAATGCTTTGGTGCAAATAATCCTCAAGTAAACCAAATTCCACATCATCCAGCAATGTTCACGGTGCCACCGCCACCACCCTTTATGCCCTCCCCTGAAGTTATGGTCACATCCGAGATCACCCGTTTCCTCTTGAAGAAGGAACTACTTCTGTCTCGCCTCACGAATTACGACGACCAACCCGAAACCTACTGTGCATGGAAATCTGGTTTCCTCAACATAGTACAAGAGCTTCAGGTTTCACCCATGGAGGAAATGGATTTATTGGTGAAATGGTTAGGACCTGAATCGTCGAAGCATGCCATAAGCATCCGAACATCAAATGCCAGAAACCCGGCCAGTGGGCGGGCGCGCATCTGGGAGCGATTGGATGAGAGATTTGGAAGCCCCGAAATGGTAGAAGCAGCATTAAAGAAAAAGCTTTCGGACTTTCCTAAACTATCGTACAAAGATTATAAAAAGCTCTACGATCTTGCCGACATACTTTCCGAAATCGAGTCTGCCAAGGAAGATGAAAGCTACCGACCTCTTCTAGCTTACTTTGATTCATCAACAGGCATCATCCCTATTGTCAGAAAACTACCCTGTGGCATACAGGAGAAATGGACAACAGCCGCCTTGAAATACAAGAAGGCTCATAGGGTTACGTTTCCTCCATTCACCTTTTTCGCAGACTTCATCCGAGATGTTAGCAAAACTAAAAATGACCCTAGCTTCGCATATGGAGAACCACCTTCCTCAGCTGTCACTAAAAAAGACAACAAGGGAAATCAGAAAACTGCTGTTTTCACCCGAAAGACGGAGATTTCACAACAACGCAAAGATGAATGTTTAAGTCCAAGTCAACGGTGCCCCCTACACAATATCAACCATTCTCTCAACGACTGCAGAGGCTTTCGAGCCAAGCCGATCCGCGATCGCAAAGAATTTCTGAAGACAAATGGCATCTGTTTTAAATGCTGCGCTTCGACTGACCACATGTTCCGCGCATGTAAGGAAACTGTCGAGTGTGGAGAGTGCCACAGTCAAAAACATGCAACCGCACTCCATACCCAGTCTACAGATATGAGAAAATCTGACTCTTGTGTATCTTCGCCAAAGCATGGCGGGGAGAAATCTACCGAAACAATGGAAACATCTTCTGTCACAAGTAACTGTACACAAATTTGTGGGGAAAAGTTCAGTGGAAAATCCTGTGCTAAGACTGTTCTCGTGAATGTGTACCCCGACAGACACCCCGAACTTCCTCACAAAATGTATGCTTTGTTAGACGACCAAAGCAATCTGTCACTAGCAAAGTCTGGATTTTTCGAATTGATGAATATCAACAGTAAGGAGATTCCATACACCCTTTCATCTTGTGCGGGAAGTATAAAGACCACTGGTAGGAGAGCCACTGGTTACGTGATAGAGTCGATTGACCACAATGACCGTCTGAAACTTCCTTCACTCATAGAATGCAACCAGATTCCAAACATCAGAAGTGAAATCCCTACTCCCCAAGTTGCGGAGCACATTGAGCATCTCAAAGACATCGCCAGACACATTCCACAGCTGGACGATCAAGCCGAGATACTACTTCTAATTGGCAGAGATCTGTTGGAGGCACATCACGTTCAGAGCCAACGAGTCGGTGCTCCTAATACGCCATACGCACAGAAATTACGCCTAGGATGGGTAATCGTAGGGGAAGCTTGCTTGGGAAGGATACATAGATCTGACACTGTCAATGTGAATAAGACTTACCTTTTGAAGAACAGACGTCCTTCTTTGTTTCAGCCATGCCCCAACAGGTTGAATGTGAGGAATTGTGACTTACCTTCGGATACCCCAGAAAATGTCAGCAATGGATTGGGTGACACAGTCTTCGAGAAGACTCCCAATGATGACAAAGTGGGAATGTCAATCGAGGATAAGCAATTCATACGCATCATGGACCAGGAGGTCCACAGAGATTCGAGTGGAAACTGGGTGGCACCTTTGCCATTCAGGTCACCAAGGGTTCGTCTACCGAACAACAAACCTCAAGCCGTGAAACGTGCGCAAACCCTACACCGCAGTCTACAAAGAGACCCTGTCAAAAAGCAGCACTTCAAGACTTTCATGCAGCGTGTCATTGATAGCGGACATTCAGAAGTCGCCCCTCCCCTAAAAGACGGAGAAGAATGTTAGTATCTTCCCATATTTGGCGTATACCATCCTCAAAAGCCCGACCAAATCCGTGGAGTTTTCGACTCTTCAGCACAATACCAAGGTGTTTCCCTGAATAACGTGTTGCTAACTGGACCTGACTTAACCAATAACCTACTTGGAATTCTGCTTCGGTTCCGCAAAGAGGCAGTTGCTATCACGGCCGACATTCAGCAAATGTTCTACAACTTCATGGTGAGAGAAGACCATAGGAATTTCCTGAGATTCCTCTGGTACCGTGACAACGATCCTGAACAAGATCTCATTGAATACAGGATGTGCGTTCATGTGTTCGGGAATAGCCCATCGCCAGCTATAGCAACATATGGACTAAGAAAGGCCGTCCAGGTCGGGAAGGCGAATTTGGCAATGACGTGGTAGAGTACATCAACAGAAACTTCTACGTGGATGATGGCCTCGCGTCTCTTCGCACACCAGAAGAGGCCATTGATCTTGTCAAGCGCACCCAGCAAGCTCTCCAGTCGGGGGGCAATCTCAGGCTTCATAAAATAGCATCGAATAGCACTCAAGTCATGGATGAATTTCCAGTCGAGGACCGGGCTAGCAACCTCAAGGATTTGGATCTTCACATGGACACCCCACCTTTGCAACGAAGTCTGGGACTTGCCTGGAACCTTCAAAGTGACACTTTCACTTTTCAGGTCTCTGAAAAGGAAAAACCCCACACCAAACGTGGTGTTCTATCCACTGTGAACAGCCTATATGACCCCCTGGGATTTGTCGCCCCCGTGACAATCAAAGGCAAAATTATTCTGCGTGAATCAATGACGACGACCACTGATTGGG
>JAVTVY010050886.1:0-26239 GCA_036873755.1 Hanleya hanleyi
CCACTTCACTGCATCTGAGGAAGTAGGCTTGTGTCTACGAAAGGTCATGTGGAAATAAACTAGTTAGTCTCAAAGGTGCTACCTTTCGTTTATTTGCCTATCTGGACAGTAATATTCATATACATATCGCATGCTGACTGGAAAATACGAGCGTAGCGGGAAATATCTATGGCGTTATATTTCGTAACTTGTGTCTAAATTCCGCTCAACCCGGGGCTAGGGACCGTATGAACCCATGTATTTCAAGATCATCATAGTGCTCATATGTACAGTCACAATCAAAGCGTGACTCAAATCACTCGAATCTTGCATATAACTGTGTTTTCATCCCCCAGTACGTGGATTTCTATTTAGAGAAACCCTCCATTATTCCACCTCTTGGAATTCGTATGAAACCACACATTGTAGCAGCTGATATTAAGCTTAGTCAAATTTTACCAAACAAGCTCTTACCAATTCCATCATGGCAGTTATCTAAACCAGAAGTAGATATTACACTTACGAAATATAAAAAGGCAGACACGAGCCAGCTCGTGTATACAGAATAATTTATTCTGTTGAGAGAAGAATACAGATCGCATCAGGCTATTTATACAGATGGTTTTAAAGATGGTGAGAGAGTAGCATGTGCTACTATCTTCAGTTCCAAAACTAAAACCTGTCGACTACCAGGTAAAAGTTAGATATTCACTGCAGAAGCAAAAGCTATATTGACGGCTTTTGGAAGGTATTGGGTCCACTAAAAGGAAAAACTATGTCATATTCTCAAATTCACTGTCATGCCTTCAAGCCATTAAAAGTGGAACTTCAACTCATCCCACCATCTTGAATATTCAACAGATCAACAGATTGATTTTGTGTTTGGTGGTTGCCTAGTCACGTTGGCACCAAAGGTAATACTGAAGCTGATAAAATGGCCAAGGCAGCCCTAGATAAAGAGGTTGATCCTGTTGGAATCCCATATAGCGATTTCAGACCCTCTGTCTGTATTTAAGTGACAAAGCGGTTTCAATCTTTATGGGATGCTGTAAATAATAACAAACTTCATGAGTTCAAAAGAACTGTAGGCTATACTCATCTGAACAGCCAGAAACGTTTCGATCAATCCATGATCAGGCGATGTAGAATCGGCCATACACGATTAACTCACGAACATTTACTAAAAGAAGAGCCAGTCCCAAGGTGTATTCCATGTCACGAAGATCTCACAGTGAAACATATTCTTATCGACTGTATAGATTTTAAGATTTTAAGAAATTCGTTTTATCGAGCAGCTACTTTAGAAGATCGTTTTAATCTGAAGAAAGAAGAGTGTATCTTAGGTTATTTGAGATAAATCGGGTTGTTGCATAAGTTTTAATGTGTCTATGTTTTAATGTGTTGGGTTACTAAGTTATTAACTTGAATACTTAGCGTTTTGTTTGATCGTCGCTATATACTGAAATATTGCTGAACGCGACGTTAAACCTTAATTCCCCCTCTCTCTCTCTCAAGGAGTGACTGGTATACATCACACCGTAAATGACGATATTACAACGAAAATCATATGGATTAAGAATACTGATCAGCGATTCGGATTTGATATTTTTGGAAAATCATGGTGTCTTGTCGCCATCCTTGGAAACTGATGACCGCTTCTCATTTGTAGGAAACTAGCCTAGTTTTATGTTTACTATTATTTATTATTTTTATTGAATTATGGACGCGGAAATTCTTTAATGGGCGACGGCTGGATATTTAATGACGGACTAGACACTTGTATTTCGGGCTTTCAGAAATTGTGATTTTGAGTATTCTGTACCTTTGTTGGTTTGTGAATACTACGGTGTGCGACCCGTCTTGAAGATCAACCTGGACGCAGTAACGAGATGCTACTCTGTTTTCGTTCATGCATATTTCGATAGGATATCGACGAAGGTCAAGATATACTGATTACAATCGTTGTGTTTGGCAAAGGCACCCATGTCAGTAGTGTTATAAAGACGAGCGAGGTCATAGTATTGACCCCTTTGCATAAACTTGTTGGCAGTTTGTGGCGAGGTCGATGAGTGCACTTGACCTGTAGCATGTACTGGCATGTTCTGGATTGCATCAGCCTTGGCTGTGTGCCAAGTGTTGACCACTATAGTTCGGTTAACCTTTGACCTTTGTATTCCGCCGCGGTAATGCGGTCTGGCGGTGATGCGGTCGCCTCCGCGGAGAAAAAGTAGTCCCCAGAAAACAAAGACGCTGCATGGTCCGATGGGGTCGAGTGAGGTATCATTGTGAAGCTTAGGTGAGGGGGCATCGGTTGGGCTGGGTGCGGGGTTGAAATAGCGTCATTCTGCGCATGCGCGGTGGCCCAAGGGTATGGAAATAGACGTTTTGGAGCTAGGAGCCACTAATGGTCGGATGGGGTCGAGTGAGGTATCAAAGTGAAGCATTCGTGAAGGGGCATCTGATGGGCTGGGTGTGCGGTTGAAATATCGGCATTCTGCGCATGCGCGGTGGCCAAAGGGTATGAAAATAGACGTTTTGGAGCTAGGGAGCCACTAATGATCCATTGGAGTTGTATGAGGTATCAATGTGAAGCCTATGTGAAGGGGCATCTGATGGGTTGGGTGTGCGGTAGGAATATCATTCTGCGCATGCGCAGACGCAATGCGGAGCTCTCGTCCAATCAGAAGCGAGTATTTCAAATCCGTCACAGAGCTCTCAGCCAATCAGAAGCGAGTATTTTGACCCGGTGCATTATGGGCCATATCCAAGATGGCGGCACGTATGTTCAAGATAGCGGCACATCCGGTGTCGAAAACTGGCCATTTCGTCGGGATGTGGTCACCTAGTGTCGAAAACTGGACCCTGTATGGGTCCCGCTAGACGTTTTGGGATCTAGAGGAGCCACTCATGGGCCGATGGAGTTGTATGAGGTATCAAAGTGAAGCTTATGTGAAGGGGCATTTGACTGGACTAGTGTCTCGGTCATTGTTACCATTCTGCGCATGCGCAAACAGCGAATTGTGGGAAATGGGTATGGAAATAGACTTTTTAGGGTCTAGGGGAGCCACTAATCGTCCGATGGAGTTGAGTGAGGTATCGTTGTAAAGGATACGTGAGGGGGCATCCGCCTGGTCTAGTATCACGTGAGACTGACGTCATTCTGCGCATGCGCAGTAGACAAAATATATGGACATGGGCGTTTTGGGGTCTAGAGGAGCCCCTAATGGGTCGATGGAGTTGAGTGAGGTATCCATGTGAAGCTCTTGTGAAGGGGCATCCGCCTGGACTAGTGTCTGGTCCGTCTTTAACATTCTGCGCATGCGCAGACCGGGAATTGTGGGAAAAGGGTATGGAAATAGACATTTTCGGGTCTAGGCTGTCTATTATGGGTCCGATGGAGTCGTATGAGGTTTTATTTTGCAGCTCTCGCGAAGGAGCATCCAACTCGGCTTATGGTTCGTCCGTGTTCAAGAGTCTGCGCATGTGCAGTCTGGCCGTAGTATAGAAATATACACATGGGAGTGTGTTTGGGGTACTTAACCTCATATGGGTCCATGGTTGTGGTTTGATGGTGTGGGTTCTGCGCAAGTGTGTGTGTGTGTGACGTCACTTTGGGTTGCACTAAAACTACCTGCGAACACAGAAGAGTTCCAATTTTTCCTTAGCCTAGGGCTTATCCATTCTTCCGAAGCATACATGTATAAAGGAGGGTCTCCGACAATATTACCATCTATTTCCCTATGTGAAATTTCCAGTGGGGAGCCCACAGTTTTACACAGAACCGTATTGGCACGAAGAAACTTAATAAATATATTAAACTTAATCTATAGGTGTTGGACGAGTCTCCACTCGCCGTCTTCCTGGTCTTTACCCACACCTCGTACCCCACTTCACGCCACCTGTTGCTCTTGTAACTTGTAACTTCTCGTCAAATGTTGGAATGCCCACTCTTAACCTAGACCAAACCATGCACTTGGTCTGTGAGCTGATTTCATGGGCTCTCTATTTTACTGCAGTGCTCTTGCGTTGTTTTCTGGGCATTGATGGGTTACATTTGATTCCATCCTAGGCCACTGATTGGCCAGTTTCTCAACCCATTCATGGGCTGAATCTCCAATTGTCTGTTATAGCCTTCACGCATTCATGCTCACACAGAAAACACGCAAGACAGATTTTTGAGATCTCATTTTTTTATTCAGTGAACATCAACAACGTGAGAACAACCACGTGAAAAAACTGAAGCCCGGAACAGGGGGGCTTTACGTGAAAAAATTTAAGCCCAGAACGGGACTTGTACATTGAAATGAGCGGCAGCCCAGTCATATACGAGTACATCTCGGTCCTCGGGCTTGGGGTACTCGTCAAACATGTGGACGATCGTCTGCATGGAATGTCCCCGACATCGATGGTACAGGTAAAACAAGCAATATTGTCCGCACACACTACTGGTCAGGCTTTGCAACGTTTTGGTATTCCAACACCACGTCTCTGTGCCTTGATCCATGAAGTCTGTTAAATCGGGATGGAGGGGTGGTAGGCCGTACGGGTCAAAGTATTCGCCCCGCTCTTCTGTCAAATACACGGCCACCCAGTGTTGACCGGGTCGATCCATCGGGTCTGTATTCAGGACGTAAGCAGCGGGATACACACGGTCTAATGGGAACACGTCTCGGGCGAACACTCCTTGAAAGACCATGCGTGTCCCTGGGTCATTCTCCAACACGGTGCGTATCTGGTCTGTATCCATGTTAGGTGGCAAAGTCACACAGGACGTTACGGCTTCTATCGATTTGAATAATGTTGTCAAACTCAGCGTAGCAAATCACATTGATGGTTTTCGGTAAAGGTGTCCCGAAATGCAGTTCCAAGCGTAAGTTGCCTTTCTTGACGAGACTCAGTTGATGATCGTTGTCTAAGGTGGGGGTCAGATCGAAACAGAACAATGTGTATCCTTTGCCGAAATCGTCTCGACTGATCATATTTCCCTCGTCTTGGTTGATTTGGCCAGTTGCTGTGAAGAGGTTCAGATAGCTCCGGATGTAATTGTCCGTTCCAAAGTTAGGTTGTAAGGGGCGTGCCGGTACCTGTTGACCATCCACATGCAGGGCCACGAAATTGATGTTGAACGCTTTTAGGTTGAACGGATTCCTCGAGAGTGTCCCATTATAACTGACGTTCTCCACACAAGCTAGGGTTAAACGCTTGGGCAAATCCCCCAGGAACAGGTTTTCTTGATTGACAATCATATTCCCTTTAGGGACGGAAAAGACCTTGGTCTGTACTCGTCGAATCGGGTACTGGGCTGGTTTTTTCTCCAAGGCTCTGATGTGCCCCAACTGTACACCTGGGCTCGGTTTCACTTTGCGTACAAACAGACAATGTTATACTCGAGGTCCTCATTCGGGGCCATCAAGGCAAACGCAGGCGTTGCGCGCACTAGTCGTATTTTGACAGGTACTCCATTCAAGAGGTATCGGTCCTGCATGAATAAGTCCGCATGCAGACGTCCCATCATATCGACCGATTGACTCTCTGCTGTGAAATCCACTCTCTCCGTGTAGCCGGCATTATCAGGACTCGCTTCTATGTTGCCTGGGATATCTCGGTAGAACAACGGGGCTGTCAAATACGACTTTTTAGCGTCACGCCCGTAGGATAACAGTGTCTCGATGTAGGCTCGGTACGGGTACGTGTTCGTTGAGGCGCTCACCAGTTTATCACTGAGGGCTATATCCACTTGCTGGAATAGCGAATGAAGCCAGAGATTCACTGGTCCCACGGGTGCATCTGCTTTGAGGACAGACCCATCTTTATTGGTGATTTTAGCTTTCACATATAGGTACGTATGGGCTAAATCCAGGTAGGTCGTATCTGCGTTGGTGATGGTGAATTCAATGGGGCCTGTGGCTGTAATGCTGGAAAGGGGGAGATGTTTCACCCATTGACCCTCTTCGGCACTGGTCTGAGTAGGTGGGACGGTCCATAAATCAAATTCACTGTTGGTAGAAGGACACGACTCGGCGTGGATGAAAGCCATCTTTAAGAAAAGATATCCTGGGTCTTCGATGTGCGTCGTCGCTGGGTCGGTCGTCGACTGGTGCGTGGTCTCGGTGGTGCAGGTCTTTTATTCCCTACGGTGCGTTGTGCTTTGGTGACCAAGACGCCTCCCGCTTCTTTGGCTCGGCTTTGGAACGTAGCGTGCAAGATCTATGGCGCTACGTTTCGTAACATGTGTCTAATTCCGCTTAACCCGGGGCTAGGGGCCGTATGAGCCCATGTACTTCAAGATCCTCATGGTACTCATATGAACAGTCACAATCAAAGCGTGACTGAGGTACATCATTTTTAGATGACGACTCTATAACAAATATTATGGATTAAGAATACTGATCAGCGATACGGATTTGATATTTTGGAACATCATGATGTCTTGCCGGCATCATTGAAAACTGTTGACCGCTTCTCTCTTGCAGGAAACAAGCCTATGTTTATGTATACTTTTGTCTTTTTGAATGTGGTGCTAATACTGTTATATGGAAATGGAATAGGTCTTTGGATTATGGACGCGGATATTCTCTAATGGACGACGGCTGGATTATGAATGACGGACTAGACGCTTGTAATTTCAGTGCTTCTTTGGGTGCCGCACCGCCCAAGACATCACCCGCGACTTGCAGTCCACTGCGTACCGCTTCTTTGCCGATCGCTTTGACCCCACGCGTCACCAAGGGGAGGAACGTTTTGACGATGCTCCCGAGTATGTTCCCCAGTCCATGTCCTCGTTGCATCCGTGTACCTGCAAACACCGGAAAGCTACCCCCGGCCTGTTGGGTATAATAGTCCATATAGCTGCGTGCATCACACTCGTAAGGCACCTTCATTATGCAAAGTGAACCGCTCGGACTTGACGGAAATGAAGTGTCAGCACCACTTTCCCACGCTCGAATGCGATCGGTTGACCGGTGTCGTCTCTTATATCGATGACGATGGAGCTAATATCGGTCTGACTGACCGGTAGATACACGATATGCCTGAAACTGTGGGTGACTTGAGCTCCATACGTGCCTTTCACCGGGCAGACGCGCAGTAGAGGTACGTTGCTGTCGCCGACAATGTGTGCATCGACCACGTCCGAGTAGATGTACAGGCCATACATACCACCACGCATGTCCATCGGGATGTGGGCTCTCTCACCGGTGGGGCCAGCGTACCCCCGTAGATGGAGACCCAGCATTTGCTGTAGGGTAGGACTGAGTTCGACAGGCACGTTGGGGCTGAGCGTGAGATTGGCCTTGTCGTTGTGTGCGTTGTAATCGAAGTCCACATGATTTTTGAAGGGGAAAGATTTTATGGGTTTTGAAGTATTCGTGACGTCTCGTAGAGACTTATAATGCATCAGACTTCTCAGGCCACCCATGAACTCCTTGGGGGTATCGTATTGACCTTCGGGTAGTTTGAGTCGAGTTTCTTGTCCTTCGTAGGTCACCTCGTACCATACTTCATTGGCTCGCACGTTGTGCCACGAGTAAGGGTATTGGATATCCACGAGTCCACATTCCCAGCGTCCAGGTAAATGCAACGGTTGCCGTAACTGGGTCACGTACTTGGTCAAGGTGTTGTCAGGAAACACATCAGCCGAGCTGTTACTGGGTAGGGTGAGGTAAAACATGACGACTGAGCTTTCCTGCTGCTGCTGTTGGTTTTAATACTTCTCCCAGCCCTTGGGTGCTAATCGTCGTGGTGGTCGCGGTGACTTAGCTCTTGGTGGTTGCAAGGGGTGGCGTGGTAAAAGGGGTGAAAAAGTAGGTGCCCGCCGTGGTGGTGATTTGGGGGGTGACTCCGGTTCCCAAGGTTGTGGTGAGAGACGTGGTGCACGACTGGGTGATTGCATAAAGGCCCAGCGCTGGGGGTTTCCCACCAATTCTTGTGGTACATGCATGTCTTTCAAGCCTTGAGCGAAGACCTCCCATCCTCGAGGATCCGTGTGCGACCTGCGTTGACGCATCAGGTCATTCACTAAATCCGTCATGTGGGTACCGGGGATCACCTGATTCTGTACCAGGAGTTCACCTTTATCATTCCAAGTCATGTTAGGATTCTGTTTCATTCGTTGTAATACCAGGCCAGCTTGTTTCTTGAACGATGCAGGTACACTCTTCAGGACTTCGTCTTCGACCCACTGTGGGGCTGTGGGTGTACCCCTGGTAATGGCGGCTGTTGGAGCGGTGCTGAGGTTGGTGGTGGTGGTGCTGCTGCTGGGGTAGAGCGGGTTTTGTATTGGTCCATGAACGTCATGTACCGCTGAAGCGTTTCGTTGTACTGTTGTACTTTCTCACTGTCGCTTAACCCCGGTCGTTGTAAGATCTGACCCATCTCTTCATCGAGTGTGTTTATCGTCTTCACCGTAGAGGGTACGGGGTACGGTGATTGGAGGGTTTGAAGGAGCCGAGGTTCGACGAGGACCATTTTTTTCGTGTGGTTCATTGTCGGCCGAACAGTCCACCCAATACTGGACCCAACACGGAAGCCGCCAAGGGTGCTAAAATGGCTCCGAGAAAGCCGCCTTGCTGTAACACCTTTTTCTTTTGTGTTTGAGAGATGCGCTTCTGGACTAAGGTTCGCAGACCTGTCTTATGCTTGGCCAACTTCGCCTTCTGAGCCGGAGTCAGTGGTACGTTCCCTTTTAAGATATTGAGTCCAATCTCACACAGACAGCACACGAGAGCAGGGTCTGCGCCGCGTACAATGGTTCGAACCAACTCGGGTGGAGCCGTCTTCAATACACGGAGCGTCGGAGCATGCTTCCGTACTCGAGCAGACATCATGTACAACTGATGCTAGAACCCACAACCCCGCCCTTTTTATCTATCTACCTCGTGAATATTGAACAGAGACAAAAAACAACCATGATGTTGTATTCATTCTTTTATTATCCCCAAACATCAAACACACACCCCAGCTGCGGGGGAACCACTGTGGGTGTGTTTACATTATTTTTGCATGTACACGTGGTGAGTCTCTCCGGGAAAGATGCCGGTCCGTAGGCGAAGGTGGTCGGGAGTGGCTTGCTTCAGGTCGAAGAGCATATACCCGTGCTGAGGGGTTGTCGCATCTTTAAAGGCTTCCAACACAAACGCAGTGCGTCCAGGGTACATCTGTCTCATCAGGTGCAGTACTTGAGTGGTATCTCTCGGGTTTTTGAAGACCACCAGGTAGTGGGCATTTAAGCTGATATTCCGATGTTCTTTGTTTTTACTGAACAGATTCTGCACAATGTAGATGATGCTGAGACGTCGATGATGGCTGCCTTTGGTAAAGAGTTGGGTGACCCGCGCATCCGTCTCCGCCATGAGATCATCGAGCACCACCAATGTGTCCGGTTCCAAATCGACCAGGTTGGGGAGCCCTTCCACGAACGTGATGTGGGGCATTGCTGCATACGCCGCCTGCCATTCTTCGTAACACCACACGACACGGGCAATGGGTGGAGTAATCATGCTGTCGGCGTGTTCGAGGAGCTTCCTGACGAAGTGCGTTTTGCCGGAACCCGTCGGTCCTGCGATGACGCAGGTGAAGGGGTGTTGCCACCGAGGGTCCATGGTTGGAGGTGTATCCGCTGTCGTGGTAACCCACTCTTGTAAATTTGGTACGAGTGAACTGGAGTGGTGGGTACAACGCCGGTCGTCCTTGTCTCTTCACTGTCAGGGCTGATGGTGGTGGGTACAACGTTGGCCGTCGTCGTCTGTTCACTGTGAGTGATGAAATCCGGTGGATTTTCAGACGTCGTGGGTGCACTTGGTGTAGGTATTGACTCTATACTCGCTGTAGCCTGTTCACGTGATGTGGTGGTGCTGACTGGGCTCGTTTCGGCCACGGGATGGACTGGTGCTATCTGTAGACTGGTTTGACTGACGGCTGGTGGTTGTGTCTTTGGTGGGATGAGTAGAGTGCTGAGATAGGCTACGTCGTAAAACACACCTCCGTACAACACACTCAGCAGGGTTAGCACTATCACTACAAAGACCACTTGTGCTTTGCGCCTTTTGTGCGACGCTGTGTTCAGAGACGGTCGCACCGTGTTCATGGTCGAACGTAGAATGCAGGATGATGGCGGCGGTGTCTGGTTTTATAGTCGTTTCACCTGGTTGGCCGCGACCCAGGAATTGAAGGAACTGGGCCAGCCTTGCCATTTCACGAAATGAAATGGGATGCCACGTCGACGTTCCGTTTTCAAAATCCGCTCCACCGTGTAGTAGTCTTGCTTTGTTTTTACGACGGGTTGTAATTCCAGCTCGTAAAACGTCCCTAGCAACGGTTCCCCTTGAAGATCTTCCAGCTCATAGACTCGCCGCTGTCGGGGTAGGCGCCGTTTAATCAGGAAGTGCTCATCGCTCCAGTTGGGCAAGTAACTTTTCTCGAACTTGCCCTTGACTTTACTGATCCGTACAGGGTCCCCCACCTTGAACTCCTTCTTCGGCGTTCGCTGCGATTGTATGGGGTACAAGACACGCCGGACTTGGGCTTCATTGCGTTGGGTCACGGTGATGGGGGCTCTCTGTATACTCCGGTGATAGGCTCGATTGTAACCACTGACAAGTTTCGGGAGAACATCGATGTACCGTCTTGTATTCTTATAGGTGAAATATTTATACATGCGGCCTTTGAATGTCCTGTTGAATCTTTCCACCACGGAAGCCTTGGGCTCGTTGTAGGTGGGAAAGAAGAAGACCTTCTGTTTCTTGAGAATGGCCTGGAACGGTCTGTTGAGGAATTCCGTGCCTTCATCGGTTTGCAAATACAAGGGTTTGCGCCCGCTCTCGAAGATGTCGTTGAACGCCGCTATGAGATTCGCCCCCGTTTTCGTCCGGATGGGTACCACCCACGCATACTTTGACAGGATATCGATGCACGTCAAGATATACCGATTCCCATCATTGTGTTTGGCAAAGGCGCTCATATCGACCAAATCCGCTTGCCATTGGGCATCTAGTCCTCCCACGATGACCCGGTTCCGTAGAAAATGACGGCGGGCAGCTCGATGTAAGGTATAGGTGTCTTGTTTTTTTAACCAATCTCGAACTTGTGCCCGTTGTATCCGCTGGGGTTTAGCCGCTCGATAGAGAGCCGACAATGCACTATAGGCCGCCGGACTGTCGGGACTGTAGTATAAGTTATCCAACACCTTCTCCCAGCGCTTCATGGTGACAAAATGATAATGGACCCGGTGAGTATGGTTTATTTATAACGACGTCTGATGTTCGGGTTCTACCACCGTTGTATATATCCTAGGTTGACTGGGTCTAGCCGGATAATCAATGGCATCGTCGTCTGGTTCATTGCTAGACATTTGTTCATTGGGTTCAGCCAGCGCGTCCTCAATAGCATGAGACCATCCCACCTGAACAGCTGACCGCTGGTCCGGTGTAAACAGCTGGTCCACAATAGGCACCACCTTCTTCAAGGCCGTCCAAAGATCAGGGTCTAGGGTGAAGCTTTGCGTAGGATCGTGATAACGCCCCACAGGAGCAAAGAAGGGTCCACGGTGTACGTAGTTGGCGTTTTCGAGGTGGATGAGGTTTCCGTCGAGCTCACCGCTCAACACCCGTTTAAATTTGGTCCAGCCATCACGGTGTAGGGTAACCGTAGTGGATGCGGTCTCAGGGTCCGACCAGCAAACTTGACGGTCTCCCACGATGGTGACTTTATCTTCATAGACGTGTAACCCCACCTCAGGGGTGAGGGGAAGAAGAGCTTGTAGGACTGGTGACATGGTTGACGAAATGCCGAATGACGCACACGCTGATTGTGTCTCGTATTTATAGTCAGGTCCTACTGTCAATGCCACAGCGTCAGGGTCAGCAGGGCAAAGACCATTGCGAGGCCAACGAGCCGTCGGTGGTTCCGGCGTGAGCGCTCGTGGTCCATAGCCCGGGCATCAAGGATGGCTGTCATTGTCCAGTAGTGGTGGGTGATAGCACACCCCTCCATCGAGTCCACTCTGTTGAGGACCGCTTCTGTGAACTCTTTTAGGATCTGGCGTCGCCTCTCGTTGTCCTCGCCATCTGCTAACATGGATCGAACCACTGCTCGGTAACCCGTGAGTGAATTAACCACGGTTGCATGCTGTAAAACGCGAGTCGCATAGGGATGGGTGTCCGTCATGGCTCTGCAACCGTAGGAATGGAGGTGTGGGATCCAGAGCAGTGTGTTTTATAGAACCTCTCACACATGCACGCCTAGACGTAGCTCTACGGGGTACATGCATTCCATACAGGCGGTGAGAAACCCGGATGTTGAAAGTACATGCATCAGGTCGAAGGAAACATTGGAACTCTGTGTTCGGAGGTAGTTTTAGTGCAACCCGAAGTGACGTCACATCCACTTGCGCAGAACCCACACCACCCAACCACAACCATGGACCCATATGGGCTTGATGTTGATTGGTGGGGAGAACAACGTAGAACAATTCTTGTGAGCTGCGGGCTAATAAAAGTGGCGGTAGGTGGGAATGTTCAGCATTTTCTGATACGCAGCCGACATGTTCTCTTGTTCGACCTGCCTGAAGCCATTTACTCGCCCAGAAGATCTGCGACGGCATGAGTCTTCCATCCACAACGGCGCACGGTATACTTGTACAACATGCGCACGGTCATTTAATCGGGAAGATGCTTTACTACGCCATGAACGTTCACTCCATGAGGGTGCGATGGAACATTGTAATGAATGTGGTCAACTCTTCAAACGACCCTGTCAGTTGAGACGTCATCGGCGTTTGATTCATGGTCCGTCACCACGGTATGAACGACAACTTCCCACTAAAGAGGCACCCAGGAGGGTCAGACCTACTGAAGATGAGCCCGGGGAGACGAATGCCACTGGTGATGCGATGACGGAGAGCCCGTCTATACCCACAGTTCAGAAGAGCCTGGATTTCCAGCCGGACCCCAGCGTTACGGTTTCGAGTCATACGCCTGACAACATCGCACATTTTCTGGTGGAGCCCATAAATGTCCCTAGCGATCTCTTACAGGACAACCATTCAGTGAGCGACAACGATCGGCGCCATTGGTCCATGACACGGTACTGTTTCCACCGTCATCGCCCTATTCAAGATATCTACAATTTCCCACTGACCAAGCGCACCCGTCTTCGCAGCTACGTGGAAACCATCTTCAATGAGCAAACTACGGCCTTCGAATTGAATCTGGCGTTTGGTTATGTGCTGCAGCATAAGGAGACAGGCCAAGTCCGATACTTTTACCCGAGTAGTGACATCCGGGTCTTTGACCAACCGTTTACCATCATTACCCGGAGGTCACTAGAGATGATGCTGGACCAAGTGGGACAATTAGATGTCTTGGGATGGGCCCAACAACAACGACCCAACACCAAGTGGACAGTGAAGAGGGTGACCAATGTTACGTTTTTCCTTACCAAGCTGACCCACCATCCCCATCGGCTGAATGTATTCACCCATGCACTGATAGATACTCGAAATGCGCGAACAAGTATCTGAGGATATGTTGCCTCAACGGAATCCTGGCCTGCCCAATTAGAACAAACGGTTCAGAGCGAACATGGCCGAGGAGAGGACTTCTGAAATGGCGACTTCTGATTGGACAAGAGCACCTGAGAATACATCTAACGGGCAAGAACGAGTATGACAGGACAAAATGGCGGCCTCTGATTGGACAAGAGGCTACTTGTATTGTAAACATACCCAACGCGGCTCCCCCAGCGTGGGTATGATGTACTGGAGGGGATAATAAAATGATTGACCTGTCATCATAGTTGTTGTTATTCTCTCACCGGTGTACATTATGCGCCGTTGTACGGAGTACATTTACATGAACAGATTATATGTACAGGCAAGCACATTCACATGGTACATGTGCATGGCTATTAACTCGGCTCTCCGGAGCCCTATCAAACCACAACCATGGACCCATATGAGGTTAAGTACCCCAAACACACTCCCATGTGTATATTTCTATACTACGGCCAGACTGCACATGCGCAGACTCTTGAACACGGACGAACCATAAGCCGAGTTGGATGCTCCTTCGCGAGAGCTGCAAAATAAAACCTCATACGACTCCATCGGACCCATAATAGACAACCTAGACCCGAAAATGTCTATTTCCATACCCTTTTCCCACAATTCCCGGTCTGCGCATGCGCAGAATGTTAAAGACGGGCCAGACACTAGTCCAGGCGGATGCCCCTTCACAAGAGCTTCACATGGATACCTCACTCAACTCCATCGACCCATTAGGGGCTCCTCTAGACCCCAAAACGCCCATGTCCATACATTTTGTCTACTGCGCATGCGCAGAATGACGTCAGTCTCACGTGATACTAGACCAGGCGGATGCCCCCTCACGTATCCTTTACAACGATACCTCACTCAACTCCATCGGACGATTAGTGGCTCCCCTAGACCCTAAAACGTCTATTTCCATACCCATTTCCCACAATTCGCTGTTTGCGCATGCGCAGAATGGTAACAATGACCGAGACACTAGTCCAGTCAAATGCCCCTTCACATAAGCTTCACTTTGATACCTCATACAACTCCATCGGCCCATGAGTGGCTCCTCTAGATCCCAAAACGTCTAGCGGGACCCATAGAGGGTCCAGTTTTCGACACTAGGTGACCACATCCCGACGAAATGGCCAGTTTACGACACCGGATGTGCCGCCATCTTCAACATACGTGCCGCCGTCTTGGATATGTCCCATAATGCACCGGGTCAAAATACTCGCTTCTGATTGGTTGAGAGCTCTGTGACGGATTTGAAATACTCGCTTCTGATTGGACGAGAGCTCCGCATTGCGTCTGTTCATGCGCAGAATGATATTCCTACCGCACACCCAACCCCTCAGATGCCCCTTCACATAGGCTTCACATTGATACCTCATACAACTCCAATGGATCATTAGTGGTTCCCCTAGCTCCAAAACGTCTATTTTCATACCCTTTGGCCACCGCGCATGCGCAGAATGCCGATATTTCAACCGCACACCCAGCCCATCAGATGCCCCTTCACGAATGCTTCACTTTGATACCTCACTCGACCCCATCGGATCATTAGTGGCTCCCCTAGCTCCAAAACGTCTATTTCCATACCCTTGGGCCACCGCGCATGCGCAGAATGACGCTATTTCAACCCCGCACCCAGCCCAACCGATGCCCCCTCACATAAGCTTCACAATGATACCTCACTCGACCCATCGGACCATGCAGCGTATTTGAATTCTGGGGACTACTTTTTCTCCGCGGAGGCGACCGCATCACCGCCAGACATGACCGCATCACCGCGGAGGAATACAAAGGTCAAAGGTTAACCGAACTATAGTGGTCAACACTTGACACACAGCCAAGACTGATGCAATCCAGAACATGCCAGTACATGCTACAGGTCAAGTGCACTCAATGACCTCCCCGCCACAAATCCGCCACAACAAGTTTAAGTGCAAAGGGGTCAATATGACCTTTACCGTCTTTATAACACTACTCATGTCTACCAAATGCGCCAACGGTTTCGTGAAAAATGGCGGCAGGCGGTTCGATATAAGGTATAGATATCTTGTTTTTTCAGTTACCATTCCCGGACTTGGGCACATCGGATTCCCTGGGGCTTGGTCGCCCGATAGATGGCCGACAATGCACTATATAGGACTCCCGGAACTGTTACAAAACGTTTCCAACTCCTTCTCCATGCTCTCCATGCATGGTGGATGACGCCTGGGACGTCGTCTCTCCGTTTTATAGATGCGATTGATGATTTGTTCATGGGTTCAGCCAGTGCGCCTTCCATGGCACGAGACCAGGCCCACTCGACGGGTGACCGCACGTCCTCTATAAACAGCTGGTCCACAATAGGCACCACATTTTCGAAGACAGTCCATAGATCTGGGTGTAGCGTGAAGCCGCTGGTTGGGTGCGAAGAACGGACCAAGATGTACGTATATGGCATGCTCAATGTGTATGAGGTTGCCGTTAAGCTCACCGCTCAACGACCGTTTCAATTCGATGTGTTGTTAGGGGTCGAGTCACAGGTCCCCCGTTCTTCCACGGTTGTTACTTTATCTTCGTTGATGTAAAACCCTACCTCGGGTGTAAGGGAAAGAACGGCTCGTATGACTCGCGAAATGGTTGAACGGTGAATGACGCACACTGTCATTACACCTCGTATTTACAGGGTACCCGTCATTGATCACCACACATGCACATGCATGCGCATGGTGTGGGTTGTATGACCTTCAACGGGTATTATCATTATTCCCCGACAGGTTTTTTCGTGAAAAGACCGTTTCCTGACCTTCGACCGTTGAGTACTACATTCTGGTCCTCTGTGATGTTACTCCCAGTTACGTCACTAGAAGTGACCTTTGATCCTGCGCACCGATGAACCAGCAATGAAAATAAAACTTTCCACGGCATATCTTGGGGTCAAGCTTCTAGAAAATGCAAAATAATTCAAGATAGTCTCTCCAGTGACTCCACAGTGACGCCTTATACCAAAAATCTTTCATGTTTCGCTTCATTTCGATGAGATTTTGCATGTATTTTTTATTCGTGCAATTTTCTCCGCAGCTCAGAAGAATACTTATCTGTTGTTGAACAAAATGATTTGTACATTTTTGTGCATGAATAGAGCCATTTAAGAAAAGCTACGAAACCACATTTCAAAGATTTTCCTCTCTAGTGAGCTCGATTTTCATTTTTCGCATATGGATTTTTCTGTGATTTTTCACTATGACATTTCGACTGGCGAACTTCCGAGGATAAAGGTAGCTGAAGCTCCTTACTGATAGGCATTAAAACGTTCCGAGTAGGCCTACCATACATACTGACCGACAAGTAAACGGACATATACAAATGCATTGAACTTGGATATTTTTAAGGAGCACACTTGTGGTTTTGAACAAAATGGCGCGGGGGGGGATAAATGATATCTAAGCAATAAAAATTAATCGGTATGCATGCACTATCCACTTTTTCTCATTTTTTATGTTATGATAAAAATCAGCTACCCTTGAGATTTATGTATTTATCAGTTATTTACAATAAGCTAATATTGTCGTAAATCGGAAATAAAATAGGTCCCATGACCTACACATACCTGTACCTGCTTTTCTGTGGTGAGTGAAACTAAACTCATGAAAGGGATTCACACGTCACTAACGGTTTACTGTTAGGAAAAGTTATATGTTGGTTGAGGTCAGTACGTTTTAGATCGCAGTAACACCGATTCAACTGAACGTCCTGAAAGTCATGTGATCTCATTTACATATCACCGTCCTTTCGGCTATTTCCGTTGTATCCCGAAGATAACCGAATAATCTATTTCCGCTTCCGATAACGCCAAACGTGTGCGAATATCCATGTTTTGTTCGTGCCACTAGTTTACTTGCGACGTTTAGCTGCCTGACATTAATTTATTGTGTTCATATGACCAGTTCGTAATAGACATTTTGCAATGGCAACTGTAGAGAAACTATACAAAAGTTTTGGAATACTGGCAGATGCAAAAGATAAGGCCGGAGAGGTACGACTGCACGACGTCTCATTTCTTTCACAATGACCAACAGCAACAACAACAACAAAATCACTTTTCTACATGCTCCTACATGCTCCTTGTTGGCGTGACCAGGGGATGCTCACGCCATTGGGTCGGAGAAACCAAGCTATAGCGCGCGAGCAACAACAACATTCCATTTCATGTAATTCGACAGAAATAGATATTTAAAACGTACCTTATACCATCAACTTCAATACTGTACACACACAAACTCCTCACGAAGGCACAGAGGGTAGGAAAAAATAAGTGACTCGGGGTTGTTGTTGTTCCTCGGGACAAACATAACGTCTTCCCTGCTCAACTCCGTGAGCACGTGTTGTTTTGCGGAAGCCCGAGACTCTCGCCGAGGATTACCCAAAATGCAAACCGCGCACGTGTTCGGAAAGAAATTCGTCCACTGGTAAACAACCTGTCAACTGTTAGGAGGGCCATCAATTCTGTTGCTTTTTGGCACACATATACTTCAAAATATTCCTTTCTTCCGTTTTGAGTGAATAATTCAAATTCAAGTCGGACACAACAGAATTGATGGCGCTCTTAACAGCCGACATGTTGTTTGCCAGTGGACGAATTTCTTTCCGAACACGTGCGCGGTTTGCATTTTGGGTGTGCGCAAAGGAAAGGAAAGGAAAGGAAAGATGGCGCGAAGTGGGAAGGACGTTTTGAGATATGTGCCGAGAAACGACAACAATCCAGAGTCACTTGTTTTTTTTCAACACTCTGTGCTTTCATAAGCAGATTGTGTGTGTATATGGATAAGTTGATGAAATAAGGTACGTATTTACTCATGTATTTGGGTCGAATTTCATCAGTTGAATTTTGCTGTTTGTCGTTCGCTATAGCTTGGTTTCTCCCACCCAATGGCGTGAGCATCCCCTGGTCACGCCAACAAGGGCTATACACACACAAACTCCTCACGAAGGCACAGAGGGTAGGAAAAACTAAGTGACTCGGGGTTGTTGTTGTTTCTCTGGACAAACATAACGTCTTCCCAACTGCTCAACTTCGTGAGCATGTGTTGTTTTGCGGAAGCCCGACCCTCTCGCCGAGGGGTTTACCAAAAATGCAAACCGCACACGTGTTCGGCAAGACACGCTCATCAATTGCCAAGAACATGTACGCTCTAAATGAGGGCAATCGATTCCGGTATGTCCGAATTGATTTTAGTTTAAACTCTACACACCGAAAAGGAATATTTCCAACAGTGCGTGTGTGTCAAAAGCATGTTATGGGACTTGAAGCGTACATGTTGTTTGCCAGTGGACGAATTTCTTTCCGAACACGTGCGCGGTTTGCATTTTGGGTGATCCTCGTGCGCGCAAAGGAAAGGAAAGAAAGATGGCGCGAAGCGGGAAGGACGTTTTGATATCTGCCGAGAAACAACAACAATCCCGAGTCACTTGTTCTTTTTTCTACCCTCTGTGTGTGTATATGGATAAGTTGATGAAATAAGGTACGTATTTACTCATGTATTTGGGTCGAATTTCATCAGTTGAACTTTGCTGTTTGTCGTGCGCTATAGCTTGGTTTCTCCCACCCAATGGCGTGAGCATCCCCTGGTCACGCCAACAAGGGCTAATCACCAACCACCACCAGACCTAGTGTTTATTCATAGTCCAAATTTTTTGATGAACCAAGTGTTCAAGTCTTACAGAGAGACTAATCGCCAGTTATTTTTCCAGACTACAACAGCACATTTCTGAGCAGCGCCCCATGTGATTTTGTCTTGTAGCACCAGTGAAAAATTGTTAAGAGTGGATTTACCTATAAACAACACAACAGCGCTGCTAAAGCAGATCGGGGAAAGGTTGAAATTGGTCTGAATTACCCCCAAAAGGGCTGATGGCTGATTCCGCCCAGTTTGGGTGAATGACGTCATAAATCCTCACCCCAATTAGGCTGAATTAATCGTAACCCAAAGTGTTTCCTCATGTTCATCCAAAGACCACGACTTGGAAAGATAATAATGTTAAGCGCAAATGTTCCGGGGTGTACAGGCAATTGCCCTTCTGGACATTTGCCCTTCGGATATTTACCCTTCTGACCATTTGCCCTTCATGTCAATTTGCCCTTCCCAGGGTTCGTACACCTTGGAGTCCCCGGTTTTCAAGGCCTTTTCAAGGTCTTTTCAAGGTAATAATTCCTGTTTTCAAGGTATACACTTTTTATGTAATCAAGGAATACAGACAATTTTCTGAGTTTTCTTACCTTTTTTGCACAACCAGTATCCAATGATACATAGGCTTTTACTAATGTCTTGCTGAGATATTATTGTTCATACTTAACATTGTCATGCATTGACGATACGCTGCCTATTAAATGTCAAATATGACACTTATGTTAAAGATGTGTGATAGTCTGATGTTTCTGTCACAATAAAATGTACATGATGTCTTGTGGATAGCTTATTTATTTACACACCGTCACCCATGTGGCGTTCTCTGAGCCTTGTAGTCCGTCATTGGGCTACTGGTCCTCGTGATCCATCTTAAATTTTCCATACCGCTGATGTGTTTTGCCACGCATGTGGGAAGTCAAGGCTGACTCGCCCATTTTGCCGACATCAATATCTTTCTTACACAGAGCACACACAGCTTTGCGTTTATCTGCATGCTGGCAAAGCCAGTCCTTATACCTGTCATCCTTTAGCCAATTTATATTGAAAAGGCACACCATTTCCACAATTTGTATTTAGCAGATGATGTTCAATGTCAAAAACGAAACAATTTTCAAAAGCTGCCAAAAACCACTTCGTTCTGCTGGACCTGTCGGAAACCCGAAAAATATTCATTCGGCATGAAAACTCAATGGAAATCTGAGGGTTCGCGATGTAGCGGGCCCACGTGATCAGGTGACATTATATATATTCATTGCGCAGAAGCGGTGACCGAGATTCAAACAGTCGGGAACCCTCCGCTCACCTACGAGAGCATACTTCAAGTGAGGTTTCTGATTTCCAAGGAGAACCTGTATACTGTGGATAGTCTCCCTTTACACAGTGTGACAACCATTTGAGAAAATAATCTTATGGTCATAATCGGGGCTTATTTTTACTAACGGATGACAAAGGGCGATTCAACATTCATTCACAACTCTCAACTTTACAGAATTGACAACAACATGCTAAGAATTCCCGTTTTCAAGGCCTTTTCAAGGTAGATGACCTGATTTCCCATTTTTCAAGGCATTTCAAGGCCTTGAATTTTAAATTGTCATTTTCAAGGCAATTCAAGATTTTCAAGGTAGTGTGCGAACCATGCCTTCCACTCAATTGCCCACATTACACATGGTATATGGGAAACTGATTTAGTAAACTTCTGACGAATATGTTCAAGTTCTTAATGTTTATTTCACAAAGAAAAGATATCAAACTTTAAAAGAAAAAAGAAATTAAAGCACTAAAAAACATACATCTGGTAGCATCTGACGATTACATTCAAGTTCGGTCTTAATGTTTATTTTATGCATGTAATGTTTTAACAAAAGTTTGCAAAGAAAAGAAAGTCTGGCTCTTATAACATACAGCTGCAGAAGATGTGTGGTGCAAGAGCAAAGTTGCCATCCATAGACCATGTTTCAGTTGCTGCAAGGTGGCGTAGTGCTCTCTCAGATGCAAAGACAACAGCTCTGTGGTTTCTGAAGTCCGGCTCACTGTCATGAATAAGAAATTGGTCATCCTGGTCTGGTGTAGCTAAGATTCATAGCGTCTCACTTCCCTCACCGCTATGCCGACGACAAATACATTTCCCTGGTGGTAACTCGAACATCTCCATGGCGCACTTATTATTACCTTTGTGCCCTATTGGACCTTCATTAACTTGAGAAAATGGGCCGCCATGAATAAATATACCATAATCGATGTTGTGGTCATCATCCCCTGTATACACGGAGTCAATAATGACGGAAATGCCCATCTTCTTGACCCTCGATTTCAGGTGATTTTGAGGCTCCATAGGGATAATTTTAACGTTTGTAATTAATATATGACCAACGAAGGGCCAGCTAGTCTACCATTTCTGTATTCTTATTCATGGCGGCCCATTTTCTCAAGTTAATGAAGGTCCAATAGGCATGATAGGGCGCAAAGGTAATAATAAGTGCGCCATGGAGATGTTCGAGTTACCACCAGAAAAATTTATTTGTCGTCGGCATAGCGGTGAGGGAAGACGCTATGAATCTTAGCTAGGTCTTGTGCGGTTGTCTTCCAGTCCTCGGGAATGGTGAAGCGTCCAAGGCTAGCTAGTACCCCAAGCCTGGGGAATGATGGGTGATCCGTGATGGGGATAATCTGGATTATCTCTGACTATTTATATTCGTCTGCTGCTTTAGTGGCATTTCTTACTCAGCTCTTTCATCTGATACTTCAAAGACCAATTAAAAAATTTTAATAACAGAAAAAAATGTTTATTGTTTATAAATTTTTAGTTTATATGCGTTTTATATTTCATTTTACTTTCAGAAAAAAATGAACATGTTGCTGTGGATGAAATAAACATTAAGACCGAACTTGAATATATTCGTCAGAAGTTTACTAAAGCAGTTTCCCATATACCATGTGTAGTGTGGGCGAATGGGTGGAAGGGCAAATTAACCTGAAGGGCAAATGGTCAGAAGGGCAAATATCCGAAGGGCAAATATCCGAAGGGCAAATGTCCGAAGGGCAGATGACTTGAAGGGCAAATGACCTAGATCCATGTCCCGGACCTCCTTTCTAAAAAACTGTCAAATTCATATTTCCATCCTGTCAGCGAAGTTTGTGGGGAGGTGAGGAATGTTGTCAATAACAAAAATAAACACAAGACCTGCAGATTACTTACCATTTTATAGTATTTTTTCAAAGTCCAACTGTTCTTCAAAACGACAGCGTGTTTTGGCCGCCATCTTGTTTGCCTCTGTTGGGAACTGCCAGGCGTAATTAATCGATAATTCATAAAATATGAGAAATATGCAAGAGTCTGAGTGCAAGATCAAGAGAATAAAATTCAATTCAATACCAAATTGTCTTCGGCATGAGCTCTCCACAGGATTATCTCCCCTGATGCTTCTTACCGAATATGATAATTAAAAAAAAAATTGATCGATTACATTTGTAGTTGACCCTCGTGGCCTCGTCTTCGACCAGAACATGGCGGTAACAACAACAATGAACGTGAGCGAAATATTTTTTTCCATTGAAAAACTCCTATTAAACGGGAAAGCTGTATCAACCGGATTTATCATTTTTTGCGAGACAATAACATATTCCATTTTCCTGCACAATTCATAAGGGCTGTTCCACTTGAAAAGGTGTACCCCCCCAGGAAGGGAAACTTTGTACACCCCAACCACCAATATATGCAAATTAATTCTCCTTGCCTCCACCAAGCACAGCAAATAAATGTCCAACACAACCTGGGAGAGAAGCATTTATTTTTTTTCATCATAGCAGCCCACCCACCCACATTTTTTATTTGGAAGGGAAAAGGCACCCACCCATATTTGCCAGCCAGCTATTGCGCACGCACAACTATTGTTCAAAATGTAAACATAAACAGTCCACGTGAGTATTCATTGATACAGGCCTATCGTCACACTTCCCCTTTGGATTGCCCAGGACCATGTGGTGTCACGTGAATATTTTCAAGAACGCCGTTGCAAGACATACATGTATTTGCAAGTGATTAGTATTTCGCATTCATTGAATACATATTGAATAAAATAATGTCAAGCATAATGTCAATAATAAACAAGCCCTCCTGCCTCAACCATTCGCCAACAGATTTACAATCCCAGTCTGCCCTTTTACCCTGAATTTTCAAGGCTGAACAGAAAACCACGGAAATATCCAAAAGGAGTGAAGGGAGACCACTCGGCCCGCACCCGTTCTAAATTTGTTTTCAAAGGACACTACTCCAAACAGCCGGAAGTCATCAGAGCGCAACGAAGAATGTCGAGGACTGGATAAAGCTCGTTTTTCGCGATTTTTCACATCAATTTCCATTAAAAAGGAATCCCTTTCCAAATAACAAAGTGCATATTGGTAAAAGAGGGCCCACCCATAGAAGAGGGCCCACCCATAGAAGCGGGCCCACCCATAGAAGCAATATTTTTACAGGCTTAAACAATCACCAAGAGAAGCAATTTATTACCTGGAGGGACCACCAAGAGATTTCTATTCTGGACAACCTCAACCACCAATATATTATTATTTTTTTCCCCTTCCTGGGGGGGTACATATTTTCAAATGGAACAGCCCTAAGTAAATGTACGTCATAGATTTTATGGTATCGGAGAAAACATGTTCTCTATTTTAGAGCCAAAAGTGGCCAATTCATAATTTGAGATATTTATCATTGTCAAAAAATGATCACTTTGGGTTACGATTAATTTAGCCTAATCAGGTCCGAGAAAACCCACGAACCTGTGTATATACGTCAGTTCGCATATATAGGTCAACCGACCAATGAGTGATAGGCCAGTTAGCCTATATATATCGTTGTCGAACAAACATTCCTCGCTCACTGAAAAACGATCTCGAACTCCTCATATTTTACATGTCGTACAGCTTTTGTTGTATGACATGTAAAATATGAGGAGTTCCCTAATGCAGATAACGGACTTAGCAGGAATGTGACTGCAGTAAAACCGCTGCACGCTTTTCTCGCTTTGCACGCGGTCCTGTCTTTGCAAATGGCTGCGCCTACAAGAAAGTAAGATGATTTACAAACTCCGTTGATTTTTATGAAAATCTGATGCAGATAGATGAATGTAAGTATGAGAATGAGGGAAATGGTAAGTAGGGGGTGCATTTTAGTCAATTCGTGTCGGAGACATGCGGTAAAAGTATTTGTCGCCAATGTGCAGGTTAGTTAGAGTACAACTCCAAGTGTCTCCCACATACATGCCATCTTGCACTTCGAGATCGTTTTTCAGTGAGCGAGGAATGTTCGTTCGACAACGATATATGTAGGCTAACTGGCCTATCACTCATTGGTCGGTTGACCTATATATGCGAACTGACGTATATACGCAAGTTCGTGGGATTTCCCGGACCTGCTAATTGGGGTGAGGATTTATGACATCATTCATCCAAATTGGGCGGAATCAGCCCTTTTGGGGTGATTCAGGCCAATTTCAACCTTTCCCCGACCTGTAAAGTTACTACCCGGCTACTGCACCAAAACTTGCTGCTATAGAAATTTTTGTCCAATGAAATGGGTCATTGTAGCTATTTTTTATGTGCTGAAGTTCTCTTAGAACAAAACGTCCTCTGTCAAATAATCACACCGTAAACTTGAATATACTATCATGGATTATATTGGGAATCAGCGCTATTTAAATCCCATGCAAATTTCAAACTATGTCTGCTAGTCAAACAGGTGGCTAGCTGGCATGGCTGGGCAACTTGTTTTTACACATAGGAGTTTGTGGACCAATATAGTAAACGGAAAAGAGAAACGGTATCCAAATAAGGCATCATGTGTAGACTTAGCCAAGTTTTTTAACAAGGCATCTCGTACCTAGTCGCCCTTTGGGCGCAAACGCACAGATTACAATGGTGATTTATATCGCGATGTTACGCTCTTTGAAAATGGCCCCCAATTAATCCGTATCTGCCAGTATAGCATTTACAGTCAGTAGTAATGCCCCAATAATAAACCCAAACGAGAAATCAGTCTTTAATTTTTCAGTCGAAGCCTCGCTTAACCATCACCATATCCTTTGAATTTTTTCTAAAATGTTGCTTACATACATCTTGTGTTTTATGATATAACTGACACTGTTATACGATTTTGGAGAGAATATATTTTGCTAATTGTACTAATAACCATATTAAAGTTATCCCGTTATAAATCCGTATTGAAAACTTACATCGCTTGTCTATGAGGCGCCGTTTGTGACAATATTGACGACAAATATATAAAGTGAAAACCAAAATATAAAGTCGCCGTTTGTGAAAATATTGTCAAACACAAATATATAGTTAAAACCTTTGTAAATATATATAAAACGAAATAAATAGGGCCTATATATAAAGTTATTTTTTTTTTATTTTTATAAATATTTTTTTAACATAAATAACGATAGGAAGTTAAGACGTTAAATTTAACGTAAATATAAAGTACACGAACAAACTTAAATAAAGTGTACATGTAAACCGGATATGCCCAAAGGAAGCTGCGCAATCGATGTGCGCGCGAGTGATACTGGTTAATCAAAACTGCAACTGGGTTCTGAAGCGAAACTATGACAGCGGTGAAAGCCACTCGCATGTCACAGATGTGGCGAATCAAACAATAAGATCACGTACCTGAACATATTTCAGCTCGCTGCCATTATAATTTAGTAGAGGCCTATTCCAATTTTCAACAATTACTGTTGTCATTTACAATCGTACTTCAGAGTTATCACATCAATTAGATGTAAGTACATCTACTTATAAATCAACATAAGATATCCTAGCCTGCAGCCAATATCATAGCCTGTCCCTTTGATGTTCAATCCACGATTCCGCTGGCCAAGTCGCTGGTTGCTATTTGCCGCATAAAAACATCAACAGAAGTTGAAATAAAACATGCGCAATAACGATGTATTAATTATGCGCAGCACAAATATTAGGCAATTTGAAATCATACTGAATATGAGCATATGTCATTGATCAGAATATGACCATTCATAGCTTAGTTATAGGA
>JAVTVY010050887.1:0-27158 GCA_036873755.1 Hanleya hanleyi
TACAGACATGTATCCACATGGGATTTCTCGACTCTCTATACTACAATCCCTCATCAGGACCTTAATGACCGTCTAAGTTCATTAATAGTATCTGTGTTCAAGAAAACAGATCGTATATATTTTAATGTCGAAAGCCATAAAACATTCTTTAGCTCTACTACATACAAGAGATATCATTCACGGGATGTTTCTTTGTTTATAGAGTTGCTTGAATTTCTCATTAAAAATATCTATGTGAAATTTGGCAACACAATATATCAACAGCATATAGGTATTCCAATGGGTACTAATTGCGCACCCCTGTTGGCTGACCTGTATCTGTTCTCTTATGAATATGACTATATGCAGGCGCTTTCAAAACCGATCCATTCAAAGCCCGTTCCTTCTCATTCACCAAACGCTATATAGACGATCTTCTCGCTGTGGATAATCGCTATATAAATGACGCAGTGAAGGATATATATCCACCTTCACTGGATTTGAAGGAAACTACAGATAGCCCTACAGGCACGTCATATTTAGATCTATATCTCTACACAAATGAAGCGGGCATTCTCTCTCGTCGACTTTATGATAAAAGAGATGATTACAATTTCGACATCGTAAACTATCCCTTTCTGGACAGTAATATTCCAGTGGGACCTGCATATGGCGTATACGTACCTCGCCTAGTAGCATTTGGTAGATGCTGTGTTAATTGTGACGATTTCAATCAACGTCACAAAACATTGTTGCAGAAACTTATAAAACAAGGCTATTCCTCCAAGCGCCTCCACTCAAAGTTTCTCAAATTTGGCGGTACATATCGCATGCTGATAGCAAAATACCAACGTAGCGTGCAAGATCTATGGCGCTACGTTTCGTAACTTGTGTCTAATTCCGCTTAACCCGGGGCTAGGGGCCGTAAGAACCCATGTACTTCAAGATCCTTATGGTGCTCATATGAACAGTCACAATCAAAGCGTGACTGAGATACACCATTCTCTAGATAACGACTTTAGAACGATTATTATGGATTAAGAATACTGATCAGCGATACGGATTTTATATTTTTGGAACATCATGATGTCTTGTCGGCATCATTGAAAACTGTTGACCGCTTCTCTCTTGCAGGAAACTAGCCTATGTTTATGTATACTATGATTGTCTTTTTTGAATTTGATGCTAATACGGTTCTATGGATATGGAATAGGTCTTTGGATTATGGACGCGGATATTATTTAATGGACGACGGCTGAAATATGAATGACGGACTAGACGCTTGTATTGCAAGAAGATTGCTTCTAAATTATTCCTGTTGAGAAAACTTAAAATGTGTTTGCCTAATATGTCTGCAAGAGTGGCGCTACTGCTAAACTATTGCGTTAATATTTGGGGAAAGTGCGCTGATTCTGTGTACACAGAATTGAAGTACTAAGAAAACGAGCTGCTCGGTTAATCTTAGATTGTGGTTTCGAAATTTCTACCATCGAATTATACAAGCGACTAAAGTGGATTCCATTTAGACAGCAGGTAATGTACAGTGAATGTGTCCTGGTGTACAGCAGCCTTACCGGGTCTGCTCCCACTTATTTGAAGGACAAGTCTGCAAGTAAACAAACCCGATTTACTAGATCCCATGTAAATATAGATCAATTACATGTCTCATTTTCACGAACAGACTTTTATAAGAGAGCTTTCTCTGTCTCCGGTCCAGTGCCGTGGAATTTTCTGCCATCCCGTGTCAGAAACAGTCCCTCTTTGGCTGTGTTTAAACACGAATGTTTTAAATACATTTACCAGAATGTTCTGACTTAAGCCAAAACATGATTTTTACTGTCTTAGAATGTGAGCTCCATCTTTTATATCGTAGACACTGTTTTTTATGATGATTGTTATAGCACTCTTCTAAACTCGGCTGATGGCGGACCGGGTTTTTACCTCCGTCGATCAGACGGAGGTCTAGGAGAGCAACGTGAAATCTCCCGCCAAATAATTGTCATATGGGGAACCCACGACTCGTGTGATTTGCAATAGGGGTTGCAATGGTTCCCGACGAAATTTTGAAAAGTTTCTGGACACAAATGAATGCTTACGTCACAAAAGGTGTGCATCCTTTGCAGCGCTTCCACCGGGTCTCTTTATTCGAGGGTACTAAATTCGCGCGTGTACATGTACTTATAGCTTCGCGTTGGTACAGATGGCCGGTATGCGAGGTAAAGACAAACCTGCGCTTTCATAAAAAGTAAATTTTCACGAAAGAAAAACTCGCATTCCAGATAGTATAATTGAAAACTTCCTCGAGAATCTCTGAATCGGCAAAAAGATAAAGGACGAGTGTCATTCACCAGGATGCGAGTCGGAAGTGAGAAGTCAAATTCAAAGTCAGAGGTCAAAAACGTAAAACTCCGAAGAACTCTCTCGGCTTTTTCTTTTCTTTTTTTTTTAGTTGGGGGGTGAGGGTTGGGGAGATAGCGACTGAAAAAATATATATTCCCATGCTTCAATCGTTATCTGTGAATCCGATCAACAACCTAGCCGGATAATCTGTCAAAAATTATCCGTCGTCTGGGTAAGGTTGAAGGGTCATCGGAAGCTCGAACTGTGATACAGGCAAAAACTGTTGTTGTTGTAGTCTGGAAAAATAACTCTGCCTCACGAGGCTTTTTCTTTTCCTTTTTGTCTGAAGATGGGGGGGGGGGAGATAGCGACTGGAAATATATATCTTCCCATGATACTTCAATCGTGCGCTCATGAATTCCACGGAAAAGCAGACATTGCTAAACAGCCCTTTTTCGCATAAAATTCACTCCACATTCTGTCGTAGACCCTATATTAGCATGCTGTTTGTTCTATTCGCTTCCTATGATCCCCGGGAACAAGCCAATAATAGAGAAGATGTGTTTTAATAGCGAAATATTTTTCCCGCAATTTTTTAACATGAAGAACTCGGGAAATTCTAAATTGTCAAAGAAGAAAAATTGCACTTTACTGAAAACTATACTATTTTGAAACATCTGCAGAAAAGATATGCATGTGGCGGGAGCTGTATACCTTAGTAAAAATAAGAGGTCAGAGTTTTAATTTTCTAAGTAGAAGAGATAAATTCACTCTAGGAATATTTTTTTGAAGAAAATGTGTAATTAATAAAGCACTTTTACCGATAAGATTTAAAATGCGCACTCGTGATTCCATCATGATTTTTTGTCGATTCCGTCACGGACTAGATTTAACCCCTGGGATGATCCAGTCGCGTTTTTCTCACGATGAAAAAAAATCTTATCATCCTTGGGTACTGTATGTTAGTAAGAGATGTCATATAAGAATAGTCAGATCGAAACAGAGCAGCAAAAAAATAGACAAGCAACACTAGTCAAGAGTCACGTCCGTTTCAGGTGATTCCGTCACGAACATTTCGAAGCATGATTTACTGAAAATGCTGGATCATCTGTAGATTTTTCATTGATCCGTAAACAGATGTCATATAGAATAGCAAACTAAACTTGAAACTACATGGGTATGACCACGGAACTTCCGAGTACATGACTTTGAATAAAGAAAAAGTCTTCCCAACGGTGATTCCGTCACGGTGGAATTCATGATCTGTGAATCCGATCAACAACCTAGCCGGACAATCTGTCAAAATTATCCGTCGTCTGGGTAAGGTTGAAGGGTCATCGGAAGCTCGAACTGTGATACAGGCAAAAACTGTTGTTGTTGTAGTCTAGAAAAATAACTGGCATGCACTCTATGGAGAAGGGCCTCGTGAGGCACAAAGGGCAATTTTTTGTTGTTGTTTATCTGCAAATCCGCTCGACTCGATGGGTATCTTTCACTTGTTCTCACAGTTGCCTGGCCTGTGTGATATTGGGTGGTCGAAGTCTACGTATAGTTTTTTTCAATAAATTATGGAAATTAATATAAACATATATACAGATATTTTTTTAAATAGATTTTTTATAAGTGTATTTCTCTTTCATCTTTGGCTCAATTAAAGTCATTCTCTAAAATGTGAAGCCGAGTTAATACAGTTTTTATCTCGCCTTACGAAGTAAAGGGGAGATATTGTGAGGGGAGAAAGAGGATGTCGTCGTCGGTGTCGGTGTCGGTGTCCCCTGCCTGGAAATGAATGGGTTTTTGGTTTAGCAAGTTAAAAAAAAATCTAGAAAAATTTAAAAAAAAATATAAAAAATATGAGGGGTGGGTATGCCACCTGGGGGTACTACCCCTGGGGTACTCTAATGTTAAAATCCCTATGAATGAGTTTTGCGTTTAGCAGAAGTGCACATGTACATCTGTACTTGGAAAGTTTCTTGCAGTTGTCAGCTGTCATTGGATGATTATGAAACTTGGTACACATGTTTCTTATGATAAGAGGATGTACCTGTGCTATTTTGAGAAGAAATATTAATTTTTCTCAAAATTATGGCAAATGAAGAGTTTTCTGTTTAGGTAAATTGTACATACAGGCCTCTACATGTATACATATACATCTACATGGTAACTTTGCTCCAGTTGTCAGCTGTCATTGGATGATTATGAAACTTGGTACACATGTTTCTTATGATTAGAGGATGTACCTGTGCTATTTTTGACAAGAAATATTAATTTTCTCCAAATTATGGCAAATGAAGAGTTTTCTGTTTAGGTAAATTGTACATGTAGGCCTCTACATGTATACATATACATGTACATGATAAGTTTGCTGCAGTTGTCAGCTCTCATTGAATGATTACGAAACTTGGTACAAATGTTTCTTATGATTGGAGGATTTACTTGAGCTATTTTTGAGATGAAATATTAATTTTTCTCCAAATTATGGCAACTGGTTGAGTTTTGCGTTTAGCTGAAATGCACATGTACATCTGTACACCACAGTTTGCTGCAGTTGTTGAATGATTATGAAACTTGGTACACATGTTTCTTATGATTAAAAGATGTACCTGTGATATTTAGGAGATGAAATATAAATTTTTGTTCAAATTTTGAGGGTTTTGTCTTAATCTGCCAATAATAATGCACATGTATATACATGTACACGGAAAGTTTTCTGAAGCTGTCAGCTTTTATTGGATGAGTTTGACACTTGCTACCCGAGTTCAATGTGATTCAAAGATGTGCATGTGCTATTTAAGAAATAGGACATTAAATATGAAATTTTTTCCTAATTATTGCAGTTTAGACTTTGTATCTTTCCATTGATAAGGTTTTTGTTGGGCAAAAATTTACAGGTAGATTTGTACATGGAAAGTTTGTTGAACCTTTCGTGGGATGATTATAAAACTTGGTGGACATGTTTCATGTTTTCCTAGGTCACCGCTCTCCCGCAGTAATTCCACACGGGACTGACCTATCCAGCAGTAATTCCAAATGGCATTAGCCTATCCAGCAGTATTGCCATACGGGACTGACCTATCCAGCTGTAATCCCAAACGGAAATCAACTATCCAGTAGTAATCCCAGACCGAACTGGTCTATCCAGCAGTAATCCAATTTGGGACTGGCCTATTCAGCAGTAATCTCACACAGGACTGACCTATCCAGCAGTAATCCCAATGGCACTGGCCTGTCCAGCAGTAATGCCACACGGGACTGACATATCCAGCAGTAATCCCAGACTGGACTGGCCTATCCTGAAGTAATCCAACATGGGACTGGCCTATCCAGCAGTAATTCCACACAGGACTGGCTTATGCAGCAGTAATCTCTCATGGGACTGACCTATCCAGATGTAATATGACACTGGATTGCAATTTTCAGCAGTAATCCCACACAGGTTTAGCCTATCCAGCAGTAATCCCACACGGGACTGGCCTCCTCAGCCATAATCCCACACAGGATTGCCGTATGCAACAGTAATCCCACACGGGACTGCCTATGCAGCAGTAATCCCACACGGGACTGTCCTATCCAGCATTAATCCCATACGAGACTCATCTATCCAGCAGTAATCCCAGACAGGACTGGCCTATCCAACAGTAATCCCACTTGGGACTGGACTATCCAGCAGTAATCCCACTTGGGACTGGACTATCCAGCAGTAATCCCACAGGTGACTATCCATCAGTAATAACATGGGACTGGTCCACCCAGTGGTAATCCTACACAGGACTGGAGTAATCTCACATGGACTGGAGTAATCTCACATGGGACTGAATCCGACAGTAATCCGACAGCACTGACCTATCCATCCTTTTGCCAGTAATCCTTCATGGGACTGATGTTATTGTCTGTACCAGATAATCTATTCCAGACATTATTGTCTGTACCACATCACCTTATTCCAGACCTTATTGTTTGCTCTACATGTATGCTTTCAATACTGCTGCACCTTTGGCGGATGACCCCGCAAGGCGAGATGTTGGGGTTCTCAGAACGCTTGTTAATTATTTACCAAACCCTGTCCTCTATGACCTAGAATAAAAGAGAAGTTGGGAATAGAACCGCTCAACACAGTCATTTCTAAACATCAAGTTGTACATAAGTATTTTTACTTACTCTGTACAAGCTGAGGGCATTTTTGTGGCTTTGAAAATTTTGAGATTTTTGCGAGTCTGTCCATATTTAACTAAGCGACGTCCAAGCGAGCTAATGTACGCGCGTTATATTCATATCAAGTATGGTGCGGCTTGTGTTCAATGAGGCTTGGAATGTTTATACAATTAATTTTCTTCTCACTGTGTTACACAATAAATATTCGCTGCGTGGAATCCAGTCATTTGTTCCATAGGGGCAATATTCTCATCAGCCATCGCCATTCAATGTGAATGTGATACATGTACAAGTCCATGGTCATTGATACAGTAAGGTGAAGGCGAAGGTGACCTGTAACACCAGTATACAAAATTATACTGAGCGCATTGAATCCTCATCATATGATGTTGAGACAGATCAGAACGAAGTGTCGGTAAAATCAGGTGTGTTTTGAAGAGCATTCTCTCATCAATGATGATGCTATACTGTACACATAAAAATATGAAGTGTTGCTGTGTTGGGCCTATAGCACAAAATCACAAGCAAGTTGGTACAATTAGGCACACAGGGTCTCATTTCTGTCGCTAACGTGTTGATTTGGGTGAGGGGATCCTCTCATGGGGAGGTGTGGGTGGGGCCTAATGTCTCGAGCACTTTTCCAGGTTTTCCATCAATATACTCTATTCCATACCCCAATATTTCAAGCACGTCAAATCAAACAAAAATTATTTGCTGGGAATGTGACTTTCACATCCCTGTCTGGACATGCTAGTGAGGAACCCTCAATCCCAGATTAATTACCATTGATGAAGCTAACGTCCAACAAATGCAAAATTGAGCTTGCCACCGGCCGTATGTTATTCAGTGATGTATTACGCTACGGACCCTGTTGCCTCGACGGAGGTCTTTGCGCTCATCCAGCGCTTGTTATTAATAAAGCTTCTATTCTATTCTATTTTATTCTGTTCTATTTTGCTGAAAATTTGGAATATTAAGCATACCGGAATTACTTATCTCCAATATGTCTTTGAAAATCGGTACAGGAAGGCCTGGTAAAATTACGACGATTTTCCGCTTTTTCACTATGTTAACATATCGGGGGCCTTCTCCACACCGGCACACAGAGTTTCGAGTGACTAAATGTGGCCCGAGTTGCTCAGGCGACTGGCCGCCTGTGACGTGGTTCTGACCCTGGCAATAAACACGTCACGGTTTTATACCTCAAAGGAGCCACAGTATCTTGATATGGTGATTTTCGCAACCCTCCAGCTATAGCACGTCGATCTGGGTATTTTCCCCAGAGTGTTCAATATTCAGAATTGCATACGACCCATTCTAAATAATTCACATGTATAGTTTTAGTTTAGTGACATTTTTAAGAACAACTCTGGTGATAAATGTTTTTATGTCGTTGTTGTTGTTGCATGATATTGCATGTACCAGACACAAACTGGACAGCTCCAAAGCTTAAGCGAAGTCAGCAGTGTTTCCTCCTCCTACTATAAACAAATAATTTTCTGTAAACTTAAACCATAGGAAAATATATGGTTAACAGCAATTGAGATTACATATATCTGTCAATGTTTAACATAGGCTATACCGGTGCCATAAAAATCAGAAAAAATAATACTTTCTGCCTTTCAAAGTACAGAAAATCCAAATAACTTTGAAGATGTTATTGACTCGGAGTAAACTAGGCATTTACAAACAGAAGCCATCGCTCGTAAAACTATGCGAATAAAAGAATACAGCATTGCCAAGGTTAGCAAATGGTGCGTTGCCTAACCTCAGCGCAGGGTCAAATGGGAAATGTCATCGTTTCGCGCCTTTTGCGATTAGAGAGTTCCATCTCGGGACTATCCTTTGAGGTGATCAACTACAAAGGTACAATCCTTTTCATCATGCTCTGTTAAAGACGGCTCCCCTACATCCAACACGTTCCCGGAGAAGACGCACCACTTTTCCTAAATAATAACAGTGTAGCAGTGACTATAAGTGGTGGGCTTAAGAATGGTGATATATGCACTATTATCAAAATCACAAGCGTCTGGTCTGTCATACATAATTCAGCCGTCGTCCATTAAAGAATATCCGCATCCATAATCCAAAGACCTATTTCCATATTCCATATAACAGTGTTAGCAACATGTTCAAAAAGACATTCATACTATGCATAAACATAGGCTAGTGTCCTGCAAGAGAGAAGCGGTCAACGGTTTTCAACGATGCCCACAAGACATCATGATGTTCCAAAAACATCAAATCAGCATCGGTGATAAGTATTCTTAATTCATAATATTCGTTGTGAAGTCGTCATCTAGAGAATAATATATCTCAGTCACGCTTTGATTATAACTGTTCATATGAGCACCATGAGAATCTTGACGTACATGGGTTCATACGGCCCCTAGCCCCGGGTTAAGCGGAATTAGACACAAGTTACGAAACGTGACGTCATAGATCTTGCACGCTATGCTCGTATTTTGCTAAAAATACAAGCGTCTAGTCCGTCATTCATAATTCAGCCGTCGTCCATTAGAGAATATCCGCGTCCATAATCCAATGACCTATTCCATATCCATATAACAGTATTAGCACGAAATTCAAAAAGACAATCATGGTATACATAAGCATAGGCTAGTTTCCTGCAAGAGAGAAGCGGTCAACAGTTTTCAATGATGCCGACAAGACATCATGATGTTCCAAAAATATAAAATCCGCATCGCTGATCAGTATTCTTAACCCATAATAATCGTTCTAAAGTCGTTATCTAGAGAATGGTGTATCTCAGTCATGCTTTGATTGTGACTGTTCATATGAGTACCATGAGCATCATGAGCATGCGATATGTATCGTCAAATTTGAGAAACTTTGAGTGGAGGCGCTCGGCGGTATGGCCATGTTTTCTAAGTTTCTGCAAAAGTGTTTTGTGACGTTGATTAAAATCGTCACATTTTACACAGGATCTAGCAAATGCTTCTAGGCGAGATATGTATACGCCATATGCAGGTCCCACTGGAATGTTACTGTCCAGAAAGGCATAGTTTACGATATCGAAATTGTAATCATCTTTTTTGTCATAATGTCGACGAGAGAGAAGGCCCGCTTCATTTTTACAGTGATAGAGGTCTAAATATGATGTGCTTGTATGGCTATCAGTAGTTTCCTACAAATCCAGTAAAGGTGGATATATATCCTTTATTGCGTCATTTATATAGCGATTATCCACAGCGAGAAGATCGTCTATATAGCGTTTGGTGAATGAGAAGGAACGGGCGAGATTCTGCTGGTGGACGCTTCCCGAGGCCCACCCCCTGTACAGACATTTCGGTGTTAGATATATGTTGGCATTTGTGAGAAGTTGGTGCTGGGACGACATCGGGCCTTACAGACTAGTCTTTTGTGTTAAATTCCCTCATTTTCATCTGACGACGATACAGCTCACCAATCCCTAGGGTGCGAGTTGTCACAGCGAAACAGATCACCAATTACGAATATACGAGTTGTCAGAGCATTTCCATCATAGCTCTCTAGATTTGTATCTAATACCGCTTATGCCGGTGCTAGGGGCCGTGTGGTCATATCACCCAAGTTGCCACATGAACAGGTACAATAAAAGCGTACCTGAGATACAACACATATCACGAATCGTTAGATTCTTGGTATGTTCTATAGAATAGGTTAACCGGAAGACTATACTGTGAAGTCATGTGGCTCTGCCAGTATGTCGGCACCTCTTCCCACTTCCATTATATGTGTTGCAATTTTTACCAGTATATGGCGAGATTCTGCTGGTGGACATTTCCTCCCCGAGGCCCGCCCCCTGTACAGAACTTTCGGTCGCTATGTTTATGTATACTATGATTGTCTTTTTGAATTTGGTGCTAATAATGTTATATGGAATATGAAATATGTCTTTGGATTATGGACGCGGATATTCTCTAATGGACGACAGCTGGATTATGAATGACGAACTAGACGCTTGTAATTTGATATATGTTGGCATTTGTGGGAAGTTGATGCTGGGTCGACATCGGGCCTTACAGACTGGTTTTTTGTGTTAAATGCCGTCATTTTCATCTGACGACGATACAGCTCACCAATCCCCAGTGCACGAGTTGTCACCGCGGAACAGCTCACCAATTACGAATCTACGAGTTGTCAGAGCATTTCCATCATAGCTCCCTAGATTTGTATCTAATACCACTTATGTCGGTGCTAGGGTCCGTGTGGTCATATCGAAGTTGCCACATGAACAGGTACACTAAAAGCGTACCTGCGATGCAACACATATCACGAATCGTTAGATTCTTGGTATGTGCTTTAGAATAAGTTAACCGGAAGACTATACTGTGAAGTCATGTGGCTCAGCTGCCAGTATGTCGGCACCTCTTCCCACTTCCCTTATATGTGTTGTAATTTTTATCTGTATATGGCGAGATTCTGCTGTGGACGATTCGTCCCCGAGGCCCGCCCCCTGTACAGACCTTTTGGTCTTTGATATATGTTGGCATCTGTGGAAAGTTGATGCTGGGTCGACATCGGGCCTTACAGGCTAGTCTTTTGTGTTAAATGCCGTCATTTTCATCTGATGACGATACAGCTCACCAATCCCCAGTGTACGAGTTGTCACTGCGAAACAGCTCACCAATTACGAATATACGAGTTGTCAGAGCATTTCCATCTCTTTAAATTTGCATTTAGCACCGCTTATGCCGGTGCTAGGGGCCGTGTGGTCATATCATTCAAGTTGCCACATGAACAGGTACAATAAATTACAACACATATAAGCGTACCTGAGATACAAAACATATCACGAATCGTTATATTCTTGGTATGTGCTTTAGAATAGGTTAACCGGAAGATTATACTGTGAAGTCATGTGGCTCTGCCAGTATGTCGGCACCTCTTCCCACTTCCCTTATATGTGTTGTAATTAATATTCTTTCTTCTCGGCTCTCTATATTTAGGTCCCTCCATCAGGAGTAATCTTAGATCCTTATCACTCACCACATCAAGTTGACCAGTCACAATATGTTTGTATGGTGTTTTGATAAAGTTCGACCATTCACAATCACAACTATAGCCTCCCGACGTGTATAAGTTGCATAAATGAAAAGGGGGGATCTGTGAACTTAAAATAGTTTGGAACAGCGTTGCGAACCTCAGGATCATTCAGGACTCGAAGTAAATTAATAATGTCCATTTTTTATCTAAGTAGTTGAATTTCAGGAAAAGCCGATCTTGGGATGTTTCGATTATGTTCACTGGACGATACAACCGAAAATACGCTATATCTTGACATACTTTAATAACCTGTAAGCGTCTCTACTCAAAGTTGGCGATACATATCGCTTGCTGATAGTAAACTACAAGCATAGCGTGCAAGATCTATGACGCTACATTTCGTACATGTAACTTATGTCTAATTCCGCTTAACCCGGGGCTATGGGCCGTATGATCCCATGGACGTCAAGATCTTCATGGTGTTGATATGAACAAACACACAATCAAAGATACATCAATCCCTAGATATTGAATTTACAACGAAAATCGATTGAAGATTATTGATTGAATTTTTTGGAACATCATGGTATCTTGCCGACATCCCCAATGAAAACTGCTGACCGATTCTCTCTTTCAGGAAACTAGCTTATGTTTATGTATTCTATGATTGTTGTTGTTTGTTCGTTTGTTTTTAGCTACTTTTTTATTTTTCGGAGGCGGAAATTCTTTAATGGACGACCAGTGAATATTGGACGACGGACTAGAAGCTTGTATTCTAGGTCTTTCGCTAAATTCTTTTGAAATTTGACATGTTCATTCTGGACATTTTATACCTCACAACTGTCTCTCACATTTTCTAATTTCATCTCACATCATCTTTTATCGACCTTTAAGTTTGCATAATTTAAATAATTAGCTACGTCACGGTCATTGTAATTTAAACATTCATATCTTTGAAATGATTGAAACAATTTGAAACATGAGAGAGACTTCTATAGACTACGTAGTTCTAATTTCACAAGTCTTGGATGGGGAGCCTACAAGTTATAACACAGCAAAACTACACAATCGGTGAAAATATCAAACCCGTTAAGCGAACGATAACGTTAGTTATTGCTGGAAACGATTGGTATGCATTGCTGAGCTATAATTCTTTAGAAGTCCCGTTTGTGATGGAAATTCTCAAGATGAGAATTGAGAAAAACGAGGGAAAAGTGTGACTTGGTGAGACTATTACATGATCACTCTAAATATTTGTATGTAATACAGCTGAATCGATGTTAGCGGCCGTGTGATCATGTCATTCAGGATATCCACATGAACAGCTACGATAAAATCGTAGCTGGGAGTTACGATAAAATCGTAGCTGGGAGTTACGATAAAATCGTAGCTGGGATACAATTCGTCGCAGACATCAGCTTTGGCAATGTTTTTTAGGAATATGCAGTAAGTATATTTGACGACGAAAATCTCACAATGGGGAAACATTTCCCCCGAAATTATTTCGGTATAAGTGTTTTGGACAATAAGTGTTTTGAGCTATATTAAGGTGCATTAATAAAAAATATTGTAGTTGTTCACCCGAGATAGGGCCTCGAGTCATTGAACTAACCTGTATATTATGACGTTACTATGACGTCATCAAGAACCCAGTGGCCGACAATTTGCAGCTTCGTATAGAAGAAAATTCCAGGCACTTTTACACATCGTCTAGAATTTGCTTTTCTACAGCTATAAAAGTTTGCCTTATATCTATGGCAACTGCATATTTCTACAACATCATAAGAACCAAAAGCGAACCCTCTGATGATTTGTATCCCAGTAACTCTAGTTAAAAATGGCGGGCTCGAATATAATAATGATTTAATAATGAAGAATAAACCAGCAATACATACGGCATAGTTTGTTTCTGGGCGGTAAAATACTTCTAAATAGTTAAAAATCAGAATATCTACTATTACATGGAAATTAAACGTTCTTACCTTTACTGGGAAGAACCATAGGATGAAGAAAGAGTTTTGCCCATCTACAAGTTCCATTTATGATTTTGTTTTGTAATATTTCAAATGTGAATATGAGCATCCAATCTGACATACGATAGGCAGAACAATTCCTTGATGACAGTTAACGTCAATCAGCAAAAACGTGTCCTCTCCATGACACTTTTAGGACCCAATCGAAGGATTGGCAGCAAGTGAACCATGCGATTAACTTCAGATAATTGATTATGAAATGGAAGAATGTAAAGAAGAATGTTTTTCGAAACACTAAAAGTGGTTGCAACTGGGCTGCAACGGATAGTGGTTTTTTGAAAACCGGAGGTCTCGGTTTTTTGAGAACCCACAACATGGGTTTTCCAATAACAAGCGTCTAATCCGTCATCCATAATTCAGCCGTCGTCCATCAGAGAATATCCGCGTCCATAATCCAAAGACCGATTCCATATTCCATATAACAGTTTTAGCACCAAATTCAAAAAGACAATCATAGTATATATAAACATAGGCTTGTTTACTGCAAGAGAGAAGCGGTCAACAGTTTTCAATGATGCTGGCAAGACATCATGATGTTCCAAAAATATCAAATCCGTATCGCTGATCAGTATTCTTAATCCATAGTATTCGTTGTAAAGTCGTCATCTGAAGAATGATGTATCTCAGTCAGGCTTTGATTGTGACTGTTCATATGAGTACCATGAGGATCTTGAAGTACATGGGTTCATACGGCCCTAAACCTCACTTCCCGTTGCAGCCCAGTTGCAACCTGGTTTTCGAAAACCAGACTTGCAGTTTTTCCAGAACCAAGAAGCAGTAATTCCATACCCCAGATCACAGGTTTTCCAAACCCCACTTCCCGTTGCAACCAGGTTTTCGAAAACCATACTTGCAGCAGGATAGCATGCAATGTTGGTAGTTCGAGATACAAAAAATGAGGTAGTTCAAAATGTCATAGTGGTAATATATGAATAGCACACGTGATACGGCGAACAAGCGTAACAGCATGTACCGGTAGTCAGAAAGAAAGATAGATTTTCAAAAGAAAATCACTTTCTGGATGTTATGCCAAACATGGATATCTATAACAAGGTAATGTAATCCTTACTTAGTGTAGGTACTTTTATTGAAAACTTCAAATAAGTCTTGCATTTAATAAACCACTGAAGACACGTATCTCAATGATCTTCGGATGATAGTGGGAATTCTCTAAAACATTGTGCATCGGGTACTTTAGCACAACATCCCCATCCTACAGGGCAGATAAGGCCCCGACATCCCTTTTAGGTGACATTGAATAATGCCACAGATTTATGTCCCTTATCTCGAAATGCCGTAAATGGTATTTCGAAAAACCTTACTTCTCAGAGACTAGATTGGGAATTTGAAGAAAATAACTACGGTAAATTAAACAATTAATTACCGGTATCACTTCGTTGAAGATTATCCGGTTGTGCTAATTTCTTGCGATAGTTTGAGCATTACAGTACCAGTATATCATTTTTGATAGATCAAACTTGGGAATGAGTGAATAAACGCTCAAATCCGAGTTATGAGGTTTCAAAACACAAGTGTTTGAAACACTGGTATCGGTGTTTCAGTACCCCAAAAATGATGTTTGGACAGCATAAAAATGGGGTTTGAACACCTTGCTTTTTAGAGTTAGAAAGGCGGAAATTGTGAACATTTTCTCAGCCTAAGATCTTCTCTGAACATGCGCCAGAGTGCGTAAAATGGAGGTTAAATGTTCAAAATTTCCCTCTCAGTCCCATCCCTGATTTGACACCCCCAATGTTGAATTGCTTCCGCCGCGCCTGTGGTGCTCTTTGGTCTCAATCTTCCTTATATGATCAACGTGTTCAATGCTGTTAATGTTTGAGGCACTCGATGATATTCAATGCGTCCCTAATCAAAAGGACTTGTTTTCTGAAAATAATCACAACCAGATTGACCACGGCGGCTGAAAACTAGTTACATATTTTTAGTTGTTAGAGATTTTTTTTGACCGACTATATCCTGAACTACTGAAATAACGGGGGCGTTTTCTACGTCGTTAACAAGTAATTTACTTTCTTCACAATGGAGATGGGAGCGCTAACCCTTTTGTTCCGACCAATAGAGGCATAAAAATAACCTATGTGTAACAACTATAGCAACGAGTGAGTGAGTGAGTGAATAGGGTTTAACGTCGCTTTCAACATTTTTTCAGCTATATCACGACGGGGAAGGGAAGGGAGGGGAGGGGGAGGGGCAGGGGTACCTACTTGTAACAGAGCAGATCTACTGCTGCCATTTTATAGTGCTGTCCCACTGAAATATCATGCCGTAGGCAGACATGACACCCCACTCAGTCACATTATACTGACACCGAGCGAACCAGTCCTTGTTCTATCCTCTTAATGCTGAGCGTAAGGGAGCGTGTCAAAAGTTTTGACGCGAACGCGTTCATTTTTGAACAGGGGGTCGTTCATTTCCGCATGCGTCAGGCCGTTCATTTTACACAGCAGCGTCAGAAAATGAACAGTGTAACGTTCATTATTGAACGTTCATTTTTGAACGTTCATTTTTTTTAATGCACTCTGACGTTCATTTTCGCACGTTCGTTTTCGCATGTTCATTTTCTCACGTGCGCAAACGGCTGGCGTTTGACTCGAGCAGAAATGAACAACATACAGAAAGCTGCCATCCCGATATCAAAAAACGCGCCGGATCAAATCTACTTTCTCATCGCGCGTCATTCCCGTGTTTTAGATTTTATTGTCTTTTGCTCCATGTCTTTTGCTTCGTGTGTGTATATATTCAATGCATTCCGTAATCATTACATTGGTCAATACATTGGTCTATGACAAATATCCATCTTCTTTAAAGAAATGTGTTGATTTGTTGGTGTTCGAACTGCGTCATTTTGTTTTATTTACAAATGAAGGGGCCCTCACAGGTTGCATAATGACGGGCGCCACATGCGTGATGAAGTCTCCACGTGAATCAATCGGTCCATATATCTTTTTTAAAGAAATAGCTTGATGTGTTGGCAATCAGAACTGTTTATTCAAGGTTTATTTTTTTTATCATGGAATTAAAACTTTGAACTCCATGGTTTTATTGACAAATAGGAGACCTCACATGGCGGCCTACCTTGAGATATGACGGGAGCCGCATGGCGTCTCTGCGTGATTCAGTCGGGCCATGTCTTTTTATAATAATCATACATGTAGTTTGTAGGCCTGTATACTTTACCTGATTTACTCATTTCTTATTGAAGAAAATATTACTGAAGACAAAAAATTCCCAATGTCATAAGAATAAATCGTTATATAAGTGAATAACTTTCGTATATTTATATGTCTATATTATACTTTTGTCACTATGTATTTCCTTTGCGATTACCGGGAGGCGCACAAATAAGTTCGGCTTATTGCGCTCCTGTCGTCAAATAAACTATTTAAACCAAGTGAATGGCGATATTGTGGTTACTCCGGAAATAGGGAGCTGATCAATTTCTCTTTTCTCCCCCAGTGCGGATGCAATTGACATATTTCCAAGCAAAAAGGAAACACGTTTTTTTTTCTTTTCTTGTTCTTGATTACTATTGCGATTTGTTTTCTCCATTATATATCTCTGACAAAGTTCATCCATGTGTGGAGAAAGATGGAAAACTGGGCTCCAAGATTCTGACAATGTTAGTATGGAGATGTATAAATTCCAATTAAACAAGTGTGAACTATAATAAAGGTGATGGTACGATAAGGCGGAATTTTGGCCAATACGTGGTCCGGTTGAATTCGAAAAAATAAAATTTCCTAAAAACACTTAGGTCTTAGTGTAACGGCAAGAGAAAATATAAGTACACAATATGTGAAAGTTTTAGTGCGATTGCGTTATGATTATAGTTATCACATGAAACGGAAATCCACAGCTTATGCTATTTCGTGAAAAAGGGTCTAAATCGAGTCCTTCAGACACGCGTTTAGACGCGAACGTGGACTAGAACGCCATTTAACCCGGTGTTGTGTGGTAACATTATATTCCCACTGCTGGGAGATCTTTTTGGTCCAAAGGGTCCTTCATACTGAAAACTGAAAAGTTATGATTCATAACGTTTGAAGTTTTCGTAAGTAGATTAAAGTGACAAAATCGCCTGTTACAGTTGTTCGTATGTCGTGTTGTAGTGGATACGCACGTTTGATCACAAGCGTCGCGAAATTTTGTTGTACCGGGTTCGAATCCCAAGAGGTCAACATGTGTGACGTCGACAATTTATTTCAATCTTTCTCAAAATTGCATTCAGTATCTGAAATAAGATTTAAGGCTATCAGTATGAACCAATTAAAAGTAAAATAAATATTGTTTACTGATGACACTATACCGTGTGGACATTACGGGCCAATCAAACGTTGAAATCGACCGTTCAGTCGCTACCTGTAACAACGGCAATATATTCGCCTAAATTGTGTATTTATTCTCCAATATGTGCATGTGAAATCGACTGCAACGTGGTGAAATAATAACGTCTTGGTACCGAAAATATGCGAAGTTATCATGGTTCACCGTAACATTCAGTCCGTTGATTGACAGCTGCCGCCGACGACAGATTGTACATTGCATTGTGATTGACATATGGAGAGAAGAAATGTACATTCCTATATGCGTCGGCTGGCTGTGGGCAAACCCCCGCCTAACAATACAATCTCCTTTATAATTTCAGTTCAGGAAATGAGCTGCGGCAAATATACTTTATATTTATAAAACCAAGACAGGTGTTAAAAATTCGATGAATGCATATTAATAATTTCAAAACATGACTAATTTCCTTCCCGCAGCTAAAGACATCTCAATTCTGGCGCATGATTGGTGGGGGGCTATGCATTCAACAACTATTTATCTAGTCCTGTTGTGAGAAGCATGGCTTTCGAACCTCGCATTTCATGATCGTGGTCCTTGTCACATACAAATAATGCTCCGTATAATTCTGTATTGTGCAATAAATTCCTGTTCTCAGTGTGATTCACATGACACCAAACTGTAAAATTGGATTCATGAAAAAAAATCACTTTCATTCTGAAATACTTCAGATGAGAGATAATCGGTACTCGATCATTGGATATGTAACTTATAACACAATCACGAGGACAAAACGTTAGAACTCTTGGGGGTAATTTTCTCTTCAAGTAATTTTGAATTTAATAGCGAAAAATGTATTTCAGATTTCATATCGATCATGTGATATGGTGAAATATAAGTGAATCGTTTATTGAGCTTTATTGATCTATCAAAATACGATAATAAAATCAACGCTATATTGATATGTGCATCTGTTCAAGGGGCTTTCCGTGATGGATCATTTTTAACACCAAATAATAAATATAACGAACAGCATTTAGAACACCGCAAGATGTGTAATAAATTAAATTGAAACAATATTATGTCGAGTTTCAAATGTTGACAGTGTCAGTTACGGCCTACCAGGAAAATCCCGGGTGGTAATTTGGTGTGCATAAAAAGCCATCTGGACCTGGAGACTGTCACTATTTTTCCATACGAAAAAAATTAGTAGCGGTGAAGAAATCTGATGCAATGAAGCACACACCTTACAATTCTATATACCCGGGAACAGCAACGACTCTGAGCTCGCCCCCTTTCTGGGCCTCATGTGCAGACGATCCTCGCGCGTCACACACTGTCAATACAGAGCAGGTCGGACAGTACAAATAGGGAACAGCTAGGGATTTAGCATATACGGTTAATATTCGGTATCAACATTCGCCGACTTTACGTAATATAATAATGTGTGGTTTGATATCACAACAAAGTCCTTATTTGTCTATCAAATTAAATCAAATTACGAACGTTTTAAGGAGCTTAATTCATCAACTTGTTCACCCGATTATTGTATCATTCTTTACGATATTTGGTCACATCGGACTTTCAATGAGGCCAAATCAGTATGGTGATATTTCTCTGTCGAAGTTTAATATTATATAGTTCATCTCGTTTTCTTCCAAAAAAATAATACACGCGCGTTTATTATTAGTTCCTCTATGTCGCTCGTTCTATAATTCCCGGTAAATAATTCCCCAGAATATGCACGAAAGATCCACTTTTATTTTTTTAAATACATTTATTGAATTTGCTGTAGATAAACGTCAAATCTTTGCCGTAGTTGCTTTGAAAGAACGAAAGTATTTCTTCAGAGGAAGTGGGTTACATACCTGCGAAAGCTAGTGCAAGTCTCAAAGGTGCTGCCTTTTCGAGTGATCTGTTTTTGTTTGTTTTTTTTTCGTTCTAGTATAAGTCGACACGATAGCCGTAATGTGAGCTCTTCAGCGAATTCTGACCGCTATCATACACACTAATTTGAACGTTCAAAAAAGAACGTTCTTTTTCTGACGTTCATTTTTTCTGACGGGGTGGTGTTCATTTTCTGACTGTCGAACGTTCGTTTGCTCGAAGAAAAAGAACGAGCACCTGTTCATTTTCTGACGCATTCTTTTAGTTTGAACGTCAAAACTTTTGACACGCTCCCTAAGCGAGGGAGCAACAAGTTCCATTTTTCAAGTCTTAGGTATGACCCGGCCTGGGATCGAACCCAGTACCTACCGCTTACGAGGCCGACGCTCTAACCATTAGACCACCGCAGTGCGGTCTATAGCAACGATCTCCCCAAGGAAAAGATAAAAAGATAAAAAAAACTTGACCGATTCATTGCACCGTATAATATTTACCTTCTGATCTGAAAGGGACAAATAACGTCTACGTTTTCAATCGTTTGACTCCACTCCCCCCCCCCCACCCAACTCCCCACCTCACCCCACCGTTTTTCAAGTTTGCTGGGTACCGGTGTGAAGGCTAAGAGTGTCCGTGAGCAGAGAGTGTCCGGGTCGTATCTTTTAACCCAGGTAGGACACTCCTCGCCATTCGCGCAAATATGGGGGAATACTGTTCGCCTACAGTAAAGATAGAAGATAGGACACTGTTCACCAGGACACTCTATTGCAGCACACCGATACACGTCAGTTTCTTGAAAAACTGAATTTTATTTTGTGGTGTTTCGACACGCTCCGATTAGTTTGCGGGAAAGCGACAAGTTTTTTTTTGAAACACGTTGGTCTTCAAACCCAACCATAGTGTTTCAAAATCCCAGAAGGAGTGGCTTGTAAACCGTCAAGTTGTCGGAAGACCAAACATCGGTGTTTCGAAACACACAAGCTTTAAAACCAGGCTGCAGTGTTTTGAAATACCGAATCCCGGGTTTCTCAAACCATGAAGTCGTGTTTCAAAACACATTATTTTTACAGTGTTTCTCTTTTATGCGGTGTTTAGGCATGTTTACACTATTGTGTTAGTAACATGGTATTTCATCTCCTGGCAATCTCTAACTCTAGAATCTGTTTTTTGTATTCTCAGTTAAGAACATTGAAAGGTGTGAAAGTACATTGAGGGAAATACATATCGGATATACGCCATTTTCCATCATTTTCCGAGTAGGATCCCCGCATATATCAACCTTGTAAATGTTACATAGCCTAGCAAATTACAACATACATGTCTGTATGGTAGACACCCTGTGAAATATCGGACCAGTAATAGGTAGATCCTTCTCTTTGATATCTTTGTACAGTAATACAAGCCAACCCAATCTCCAAAATGCGTCAATGAGCGAGATATGTCGGCTAAACTTTCAAGAAAGAATCTGGGTGAAGTGGGGATGTGGAGATGCAGAGGCCCGTACCCGCAAAACAAGAGTTTTGGAGGTGTGGACGGTGGTATTACGGTGAAATGTCCAAATATGGGGTCTCTATATATAACCCCACTACAATGTAGTTTTATATAAAGCATGGGGTTATATATAGAGACCCCATATTCCGACACTTCACCGTAATACCACCGTCCACAAACCCCCAAAACTCTTGTTTTGCGGGCCTGTGACAGGGAGCCATCGGTGACGATGGCTGGCTACTTGATGCCGGGAATGACGTTAGAGTGCACACCAAAGGGTTTGAATCTTAGTCAATATACCCTACACCTTGTGTGTGATAACCAAAAACCTCCTATCTGGTAAGATTATCTTTGTGGCCTACAGTCAAATATATATATATACGGTACACCAAATGTCCTGTAAGCTAACGTTTACACACCGTAGTGCCAGTCACTGTTAAAGGGACCCACAAACACCCCAATGGATTATCACTCTATGGAATCTACGATTTTCAAACATGTAAGCCTTAAAATTGTCACCCTTTTAGAAATAGCAAAATCTGAATTTGCAAAAACTCAACATAGCGCTTGAAATTTCTCCTGCTGATCACGTCACAGATGTAAGACCTCAACAGCCAAACAGCAGTTAGTACACAGATTCATAGGTTATTTTGTGGTGTTTCGACACACTCCGATTGGTTTGCGGGAAAGCGACAAGTTTTTTTTTTGAAACACGTTGGTCTTCAAACCCAACCATAGTGTTTCAAAATCCCAGAAGGAGTGGCTTGTAAACCGTCAAGTTGTCGGAAGACCAAACATCGGTGTTTCGAAACACACAAGCTTTAAAACCAGGCTGCAGTGTTTTGAAATACCGAATCCCGGGTTTCTCAAACCATGAAGTCGTGTTTCAAAACACATTATTTTTACAGTGTTTCTCTTTTATGCGGTGTTTAGGCATGTTTACACTATTGTGTTAGTAACATGGTATTTCATCTCCTGGCAATCTCTAACTCTAGAATCTGTTTTTTGTATTCTCAGTTAAGAACATTGAAAGGTGTGAAAGTACATTGAGGGAAATACATATCGGATATACGCCATTTTCCATCATTTTCCGAGTAGGCTCCCCGCATATATCAACCTTGTAAATGTTACATAGCCTAGCAAATTACAACGTACATGTCTGTATGGTAGACACCCTGTGAAATATCGGACCAGTAATAGGTAGATCCTTCTCTTTGATATCTTTGTACAGTAATACAAGCCAACCCAATCTCCAAAATGCGTCAATGAGCGAGATATGTCGGCCAAACTTTCAAGAAAGAATCTGGGTGAAGTGGGGATGTGGAGATGCAGAGGCCCGTACCCGCAAAACAAGAGTTTTGGAGGCGTGGACGGTGGTATTACGGTGAAATCTCCAAATATGGGGTCTCTATATATAACCCCACTACAATGTAGTTTTATATAAATCATGGTGTTATATATAGAGACCCCATATTTCGACACTTCACCGTAATACCACCGTCCACAAACCCCCAAAACTCTTGTTTTGCGGGCCTGTGACAGGGAGCCATCGGTGACGATGGCTGGCTACTTGATGCCGGGAATGACGTTAGAGTGCACACCAAAGGGTTTGAATCTTAGTCAATATACCCTACACCTTGTGTGTGATAACCAAAAACCTCCTATCTGGTAAGATTATCTTTGTGGCCTACAGTCAAATATATATATAAACGGTACACCAAATGTCCTGTAAGCTAACGTTTACACACCGTAGTGCCAGTCACTGTTAAAGGGACCCACAAACACCCCAATGGATTATCACTCTATGGAATCTACGATTTTCAAACATGTAAACCTTAAAATTGTCACCCTTTTAGAAATAGCAAAATCTGAATTTGCAAAAACTCAACATAGCGCTTGAAATTTCTCCTGCTAATCACGTCACAGATGTAAGACCTCAACAGCCAGACAGCAGTTAGTACACAGATTCATAGGTTATCAAGAGTGTTCGATCCTTTTCAATTTCCACGTTTTCCCTCGCAAATTTTATGCATTTATCGGAGAAATGTTGAAGCTGTGATTTTCGGGAAAATGTACTGACACATCGAATGACGGAGATAGTGCACACAAATGGTCGAAAGATGAGAAATTCGGCAATATGCGTTGCATGAATATAGGCATATATATATATTTGTGGGTTCTTCCGACTTCACAACCAAGAATATAATACAGCTGTATACAAGCTTGTCTATTGAAAAAATCCGTGTGCGTTCTGTTGAAATAGTTTGTTGGCGGAAGAAATCAAGGGGTAAACACAGTTTGTCCTGTATGTAGATTTGTATACAACTCAAAATTGATCACCACTTGTTCAATCCAGCAGAGTGGAACAAATATTGTTTTACACACACACACGTATATTTACTATTATATATTTTCTTGTAAGAACTCATCCAATTTCGCAAACTATTCATGGCGACTAGAGCAAAACAAGTCATCCAATTTGAGCAAACTATTGAAGGAAACTAGGACGGAGTAACTTGATCACCACCATTGACGTTTTATGGATTAAAAAATAACCCATTTGTTTGCGCCCAAACATATGGAACCAAACACACACATTATTTTTCAGCGAGCTAACACTGCTATAAAACAGTCTTGTTTTAGATATTGTCCTGTAGAACCGTTTCATACAACATTGACTAAGGAGGAACACATAAGCAACCAGTATCTTTCTTTGGTTCGGCGGTTAAATTATTTTTTCTCTCACAAATTATTTAATATCTTTAGGTTGATTCAGACTGAAAAGCAAAGTTATTATGAAGCCATACATTTGAGAAGAAGGGATTTAATAAGTTGGACACTTATTATAAGTGACATCCAAGAATATCGTGGCAGGTGACAAAAAATAACCCGACTCATCAGGTATGTATATGTTCATGTCTTTGAAGGTGAACTGTAAAATTTTTAATTGTTTTCTAAAATGATGCTTACACATATCCTGTGTTATGTGATATAACTGTTATACGATTTGGGCGAATATATTTTGCTAATTGTCCTAATAGCAATAATAAATTTATCCTGTCATAAATCGGTATTGAAAACTTACATCGCTTGTCTTTCTTCGCTTTTAGAACGTTATGAGGTCTCCTTCATTCAAGTTTTAATTAATGTATCATTTTACATAACGTCATGCTACGTCAGATGAATGAGTGAAGAACACTATAACGTCAGAACAATGGGAGGTAGTCGATGAACTTCTCGAAAGTTGTGGCGCCCGTTTTCTGGTGGTATACGTTTTGACTTGTCGTATATAGTCGGAAGAAGAAAATAATCCACAGAACTATTACCACTCATAAACAACTATAACTTCAAAGGCCTTGATTTCTGACATTTTGGCAGAACATTGGAAAGCTGTGCAGTTCACCTTTAAACTGTGAATTTACCTAAATTTTACTTTAGAATGTTTTTTTCCGAAATCACATGGTTTTATATTTCGAATAAACATTGACCCGAGTAAAAAACTTAAAGTAAATTAAAATCCATCATTCAACGAAAAAACAATTGACCTATTATTACTACTACTAACACAGAAAAGATATTTTCAACATTCTTTCTCTTATTTTAAATGGAGAAAGTGGAACGTGATACACTGAACAGCATGGGAGTTTCCAATCAGTAAATGAATGTATGTATATTAGTGTCAAACTATACATCTAGATAACGACTTGGAAATTCATTTGGATATGGGATACTGGTCATCGATAAAGGTTTTATGTAAATATCATCATGCTATTTTGCTGTCATCATTGAAAACTGTCGGATCTGACGTAAATATCATTCACCAGGCTGAAATTATCTGACTGAACATAGTTATAAGGTTGCCTGTTGTACTTATTAACGCTATCAAGGAAACTTGTGTCTAATTCCGATAAACCCGGGGCTAGGGGCCGTATGAACCCTTTTACTTCAAGATCCTCATGCTGCTCATATGAACAGTCACAATCAAAGCGTGACTGAGATACATCATTCTCTAGATGACTTTACAACGAATATTTTGGATTAAGAATACTGATCAGCGATACGAATTTGATATTTTTGGAACATCATGATGTCTTGCCGGCATCATTGAAAACTGTTGACCGCTTCTCTCTTGCAGGAAACTAGCCTATGTTTATGTATACTATGATTGTCTTTTTCAATTTGGTGCTAATTCTGTTATATGGAATATGGAATAGGGTTTTGGATTATAGACGCGGATATTCTTTAATGGACAACGGCTGAATTATGAATGACGGACCAGACGATTGTAATTTAAGCTAAAGCAATCAATATAACAGAGATGATGTTTCGGCAAGTGTACTAGATTTAGAAGTTTGCCCATCTTCTTTTATCTCGTCTGTTACAATTTAATCAGCTTTCAAGGTACATTTGGAAACTTTCTATTATGTTAAACAATTATATATGTATACAGGTAATGAAAGAAAAGGTAATAGTCATCGATAATTTATCGTCAAGAAATATCTCAAGTCACGTTTTGATATATAAAAGTGGTCTAATGAGTATCAGAAAGATCACGGCAAAGAGACTCTAAAATTCAATTTTCTTCGGTGGGGGGGAGTGGGTGGTTGGCGCATATTAATATTATGGTATTTGGGGAAATTCCAAATTTAGAATTTGCCAGTAAGCAGCACCGCCTGTGCGCAAAAGTAGGCAAAACTCAAAGGTGGCACCTTCTGTACGCGAAAGTGGACGAAATTCAATTCCAAACGACAGCTCATATTAAGGTGTGCATACGAAATTTGAGAAGAATCTGATGAGCGTTTCTCAACTTATTGCCCGGAAATAAATTTCAAATTTTTCCACCAGGTGGCGCCACCAGCAGAAGTGGATATAAAATCTCACAGCAAGGTATATGCATACCAAATTTGAGAATAATACGATGGGCAGTTCTCAAGTTATTGCCCGGAAACCAAATTTGTAGATTGCTGCCAAGTGGCGCCACCTGTACGCGCAAGTGGGCGAAACTCAAATCCAAGTGACATCTTATATGGCATAGTATATGCATACCAAATTTTAGAAGAATCCGATGAGCGTTTCTCAAGTTATTACACGGAAAGGTAGGATATTTCAGAGTGACAAAGCGTTTCAAAGTTATCGCTTATCGAACGGAGTGGACCCTAGTGGCGCCAGATATTGCTGAAACGCAACCAATCAACGTCTTGTCACAAGTGATGCATATACTAAATTTCGGTGAATCCAACCAAGCGTTTGGACGTTATCGCTTGTGAAGAATTTGAACGGACATGCACAAAATATTGGAACAAGACTCAATGGCGCCACCTTAAGGCGGATCTTGCTGAAACGCAAATGAAACTGTCTTGTCACAAGGAATGCCTATGACAAAGCAGGGGGAAACGATCAAATATTCTTCGAGAAGGAAGAAGGAAATGGGACTAGAAGAAAATATCGAAAGTATAGAAGAAGAAATCCAACAGAAACTATACAGACATAGAACTAAAATTAGAAGGGTTAAGTACAGCTAAAAAAAAGAACTCGAAGAGCTGAGGAAAAAGGAAATTGTGGGTACAATGGTAAGAAGAAAGGCGCGCTGGTCGGATCCGGGGAAAGATCTACTAAACATTTTTAAGGTTAGAGAAGAGAAATTATACGAATAAATTAAAAACAAAGCTGACCCTAGGCGATGCTAGAGATATACATTATACGAAATACATTTTAAATGCACAAAGAGATTTTACAGTGATTTATATGCAACACAAGTTGAGCCACATGCGAATGTAGCTGATTTTTTTTAAATCTATCAAGCTAAAGAGGTTAAGCAATATGCAATCGAATAAATTAGAAGGATTAATAACATAACTGTGCAACGCCTTGAAGGATATTAAAAATGACAAAAAAGTCCTGGTCTAGACTGTTTCCCAACTGAATTTTATTAAGTATTTTGGAAGAAATTGGGTTACTTTTAAAATAGGGAATTATCTATTACTTAGA